>JARJHM010000931.1:0-107243 GCA_033356055.1 Carex pumila
ATTGGAAAAAATAGAATCAGTATCGGTTATATACCGATATCAGTATCGGTTCACCACCGATCCTGATGAGGGCGACACAGATACCAAACAAATCTGTATCGGTTGTTACAACCGATACTAATAGTTACTATCTGCATCGGTTGTATTTAACAACCGACACAGATCTAAATTGTAAATTAGATTTTTTTAAATTCAGGGGGAAAATATCAGCATCGGTTATACTGTAAAACCGATACAGATGTATATTTCACATTAGATTTTTAAAATTCAGAAAATAACTATCTGTATCGGTTCTTACGTAAGAACCGATACTGATTTGTGTTTAAATTTAGAAAATTACTATCAGCATCGGTTTTTACGTAAGAACCGATGCTGATACTCTATTGAATTTTAAAAAAATATTTTTTATTAAATGGCCAGCTTCCATATTTATTTAGCTGGCCGAAATTTCAAATAATCACAAATCCTAAATTATCAATAAAACACATCCTAAATTAATTATCAATAAAACACATCCTAAATTAATTATATATCATACACATCCTAACTTATTACAAAAAATTCATGTTCCTAACTTCCTCTCGTCTTAATTTCTTTCAGCAAGACTGTGGCCCACATTTGGCGAAACTCGGCCAAGCGTTGTACCGTATATTTAGCGGGAATATCCTGCATTTTTAGAATTTGTGAAGAGCATATATATACAATTAAATTGTGTATTTTATTATATTTGAAGCAACAATTCTTATTTTTGAAAAATTTATAAATGCATATATACCTTCAATTGCGGAAAAACATCGAGACAGTGCTTTATTATGTCTTGCATGAGCAACATGGTATAATATGCACATTCCCAGCCGGCTGGTTGTTGTGGGCACTATATAACAAGTTTCAAAAAAATAAAATGTTTGTATTACGAGCATACAAATGGCTTATATGTATATTCATTATAATTATATCGCAATAGGAACTATTACCTTGCAATCGTTACGAACCGTTAAAGAAGCACCCATTTCCTTTATGAAGACGCTGTTGAAATATGAAAACATTGAACAATCAGTACTTACGAGACATTTTTGAAATGATAATATAATAATAAAATCATTAGTATTCTAAAAAAACGTAAAATTTAGGAAAGACACTTACTCCTCGATAGCAGCACCGATCATCAGCATCTATTTATCTAGAAAGAAAAAAAAAAATCCTAATTTTATTTTCTAATTTCAAAAAATAAAAAATTGATGAATATGCTTTATTTTTATTGGCTGAGCCTGAGCGCGGCTTGTTAAACAAGCAACTGCCAACTGGTCGGTTGAGTATAGGAGTATTACATTTCAATTAATTTTATATGGGTCGATTTCTTAGCATGCATGTCGTTGACCAGATATTTCTGATATTTAGACTTTAGAGGATCCGAATTCCTTTTTAGTGGGGTAACTCAGAGAACGAAAATTCAACATTTAACACTGAAAATAAGAAAATGAAAAATGAACATAACTGAATTGACGAAGAAGTCACGCGAAAAATTGTATTTTTTTGTAAAGCTACTAAAAAATTACATATTTTAATTTTAGCTTACTTCCAAATTTTAATGTGCATTCACTTATATTTAAAAAAATATATTATTTATATTAAAAAAATTACTTTTTATTATTTAGACAGAGCGTACCTCAATTTAAATTAATTATTAACCATAAATCATTAAAAACTCTACAATTAATATTATAAATAATTTAATAAAATACATTTTTTAAAAATTGACCCTAATTTAATAAACATACTTAAAAGATAACTAATATACCTACAATTTTAGTTTTTTTTTTTACAATTTGAAAAATATTTTATATATAAAATATACATAAAAGTTAGAAGTATATTAGAACTTGAAAGATCCAAATCTACTTCTTTTCATAAAAAAAGAGTACTCTTCTTTTCTTTTATCTAAATCATTTAAAATCTATCCACGGCTTCAATTATTTTTTTCTTTTATATCAATCTAATATATTTAAATAATTTATATATAATTCAACTCGTGTGATGAATTTTAAACAATTCATAGAATAATAAGAGATACTCCTTTTCTCTTTAAAAAAAGAGCATATTTGAATCCGCACTTAAATAAAACAAAAATAAAGAGGATTGGAAAGGGTAGGAGAGAGAGAGAGATGATTATAATATTATATAAGTACGTAGCATAGATTCTACGAGCCAGTGAAGTGAACCCAAAAGTTTGATTATAAATATGAACCGTTCAATTTGAATCCGTAATAATCCACATCTTGAGCAATGAATCTGAATCTCAATGTGATTTTGAAGGACGGATTCAAATTAGACGGTCTTAATCCAAAACTCAAAAGTTGAGTTACTTTTAGGAGATCCGGACCCTAGATTCTACAGGCTAGGATCAATGATGAGATGTCAAAAGATTAATTATCAGGAAAGTAGCACGTAGCAACAATTGACCGAGTCAAAGTCAATGAAACAAAAAACAAATAGTTCTCAGCTTAATACTCACTTATACAATAAATAAATACGTTCTGCACGAATCTCAAAGCAAAAATAAGAAAAATCCACCGCTTCCTCCACCACTCAAAACCCATATATTCCCCAGATACTTGAATCTGTTGCTCTCAAGTCTCATCTAATGGAAAGCGCAAAACACAAACACCTTGCGTGCATTCCTTCTTCGCTTTTCCCCCACTTCTTTTTCCTCTTCGCTTTGTTAATTTCGCGCCAATTTTCAGTTGCAAATGCTCAGAATGCCACGCAACGGACAGTTCGTGTGGGAGTGGTGCTTGATTTGAGCTCCATGGCTGGGAAGAGAAGCAAAACGAGCATATCAATGGCGGTTGAGGATTTCTATACAATTAATGGGAATTTCTCCACCAAAATCGAGTTTGAGTTTAGGGATTCCATGAATGATGTCGTTTCAGCTGCTTCAGGAGGTTAGTTTTATAATTCAGACTAATTAATGGTAATGGAAGATTGAATTTTTTTTTTATATCATTTAGTCTTAGTAGGCACTAATTTGTATAAATATTTTTAACAGAGTAGTTTCGGCTTCATACAGCTCAAGAACTATATAATACAAATTGCTCTTGCGCTGATGAAGCCAAAATATCTCTGTTAAAATCTTTACCCACTTATTTTGCCATATGGTTTTGTCTTGTTTTGAGCAGATTACTTTTCATAAATTGTCATAATTACTATTATATCCTTTCCAATCTTTATTTAGGCCCCAATTAGTAATGCTAAGGTGTTAAAATAAAAATTAAAAAAAAAAAACCAGAGAAAAATAGATGAATCCATCCATGGAAATTGAGTTGGCATTTGCTTCTTGCAAGCAGTCTATTAGTTCACAAGATAGAGACATATAATAATAATAATTCATTATTCATTAAAGGTTACAAAATAGTAACTCTAATATTTTTCTTGAAGATTTTTTTCTGTCTTTATCTGGAAAAAGAAATTAAAAAATAACCAACTTGACAAATGATGAATATGCTTTATTTTTAGAATAATTATTTTTGTACCCACGCTACAATACCGTGCTACAGTACCCGGACTTAAAAAAAATAATGTGTTATGGTCCCCACTAATTATATTGTGTCCACTAATAATAATTCTAAAAATATATTATATAGTCTCAACTAATTATTATTCTAAAATTCCAGCAGTACTCTTTCTCTATGGTCCCCACTAATTATATGGTTTCCCTTTCAAAGTCCCTGCACTAATTCCGTGTCAACCTTTCTCTAACAAAAGTAGTTGATCTCATAAAAATAAATACTTCAGTGCATAGATATAAATACTTCAGTACATAGATATAAATACTTTCTGTGTCTAAATATTAATACTTTCTGTGTCATATGTAAAAGTTACTTATATATTTATACCTTCGTAGATATAAATACTTAGAAGATTAGATATCAGCACTTAAAAAAGTAAGATGTTAATACTTTGATGCGTAACTTGTTATAATAATCTCTTTTCGAGTTCTCTAATCATTTTCGCGTCAACTTTCCTCTAATAAACATAGTTTACCTCATAGGGATAAATACTTCAGTGTATAAGTATAAATACTTTCAATATTTAGATATTAATACTTTCAGTGTCATATGTAAAAAATACTTGCAAAGGTATAAATACTTGTAAGGCGAGGTATAAACACTTGCGTGACGACGAGCCTGAAAGTACGTCATCATGGATCTCATTTGAAAGAGAAAATTGCATAAATATTAATACTTTAAAAAAAATTCAAATTGTGGAGTTTTTGTAGTTTCCATAGGAAGTTATATTTATACATTTAATTTTCGGTGGTCCCTGGGTACTGTAGCGCGAGTACTGTAGTGCGGGTACTGTAGCACGAGTATTGCTATCGTGGTGCTACATAATCCACATAATAAATAATTATTCACATTATAAATATGAATACTTTTGTACAAAGATATAAATACTTCCGTTCATAGGTATTAATACTTTAGGAAAAAAAATTCGAATTATGCAATTTTTGTAATCCTCACAAAAAATTAAATTTTAATATTTAATTTTCGATAGTCCCCCTACGAGTACAGTGCGGATACTGTAGCGTGAGTACTATTATCAGCTCCCTTATTTTTATTGGCTGAGGCTGAGACTGAGGCTGAGGCTGAGCGCGGCTTGTTAAACAAGCAACTGCCAACTGGTCGGTTGAGTTTAGGATGTTTAGATTTCAATTAATTTTATATGGGTCGATTTCTTAGCATGCATGTCGTTGACCAGATACTATTATTCCTTCAATTCAAAATTCTTCCTCTTATACTGACCCCAAGAAACAAGTTATTATATTATATTAACATGATTGATTTTTATTTATAAAATCGTGTCCGCTAATCTCTCTCTTGAATTAGCGCCAATTCGGTTGCGTGTCATTCAGCTCAGCTGTATGGTAGGTTCTGTATTCCTGCTATGGCAGCATATTTATTTGCTAAACATGTGATCTGATTAAAATTGAAGTTAACTTTTTTAAATTAAAATTTTACTTTTATCTGCATTTCAAAATATTTTTAATTATTCTCAGAGTTCTCAGTTGTTTTCAGCACTATATACGCGATAATTTCCATTAAAACATTGTTTTTAACACAAATTATCCAATCTAAGTTCATGTGTTCACATATTGAAAATATAAGAAAAATTTACTTTTAATTAAATGATGCCGATTTAACATTTCACATAATTTGGAATTCACAAGCAACCGGTCAAGCGGCTTAGACTTGTCCCAATGGTGAACAGAGAATTGTGGGATCAGCGAGAAACGACCGCCACTAGTATTTTTTCTAAGTCAATGCTAGCTGTTAATTAAGCTGTCCGTCAAGTCAAAATATAGAGACTTTGGCTAGAATTTCACGCATGCTTTCCCACCACTAACCACTATCCACATTCATACCGTTGCAACTAGGGTTGGGCAAAATTGCTTGAACTCGCAACTTGCTTGTTAATAGCTCGCTTTAACTCGTTCATTTACAGCTCGAGTTAGTTTTAACTCGAGTTGACTAACTCGTTTAATAAATAAACTGAGTTTGAATTCAGTCCAACTTACTCATTTATAACTCGAGTTATACAAGATCCGCCACAGTAAATCCCAACCCATACCTAAAACCAAAATATCAATAGTCTCAGTCTCTCAGACTCTAGCTGTCACGCACCCAAATCCCGCCAAACTAATTCTTAGACATTTAATCTCATTTTCTTGAGTATGGCTAATATAACATCAATGTCATTTCAGTTTATATAACACTAACTCCAAAACCTATTAAATCGAGTTTAAATGATGAATCCAAACAGTTCAAACCAATTTACTTTATGAGTGATGCGTTTACATGCAAACTTTTTATATTTTCAAGTTATTTTAGTATTAAATCAAGTGGCAAAATAAATTGAAAAATGAATGTATTAAAATTAACTTAAAAACTCAAACATTTGACCGCTTGACTTGATATCAAATAAACTAAAAAAGTTATAAATTTTACATGTAAATGCACAACTAATAAAGTATATCGGTTTGAATGGTTTGGATTCACCATTTGAACTCGATTTGATAGGTTATAGAGTTGGTGTTATGTAGACTGAAATAACACTCATGTTATATTAGCCATACTCCCTTTTCTTTTCTTTTTTGAAACGAAGACATTTAATATACATTTAATTTCTCTCTCTCTCTTTCTCACGCTAACTCTAATCCAGGCATCCAGCTCAAGCCATCGTTCTAGTGACCTATCCACCATCCACCCTCCATTTCGGCGAACTCGTGTCTCTCTTAAGCTCATAGTCCTCATGAACTTTTAAGCTATAAATCAAACAATCTAAAAGCCCTACATCTTATTTTTGTATGGAATCAGTAACCACCAATATTGTTATTATTGATGTTATTTTGTTACTATTTTGTATTTTTTTTTAAATAGAGTTTGTTTGTCTGTGAAAGAAAGATGAAAGAAACTATTCATTGTAAACGAGTTATAAATGGGTTGTGAGTCAACTCGAGTTGATAACGAGCCAAGTTCGAGTTAGCTCTACAGCTCGTTATTACTATCCCAACTCGAGTTAGCTCGCTCGTTTATTAAATGAGCTGAGTTCGAGTTGGAGGTAACTCGCTCAAACTCAGCTCATTTACAGCCCTAGTTGCAACGCTATGCTTCTGTATAAGATCGCTGATTCTGATATAAAAACAATAAATATCGTCACCATAATGCTATACCGTAACAATATTTTATTTGTATTTATACCCAGTTTGCTTAGTTTAATCTACAAGTGGCAACGAGTTGGCTCATGCAAGTTACAAGTGAACTGATTTTAGAAATTCAAGATAAAATCTTAGTTTGAAATTGTCACGAGCTAGACCAAATTTGTTCGTGAGTTGACGAGTTGGCTTACTGAGATTGGATCTTCTTTTAAGAAGAAAATAAATTTTACAAATTTTTTGAACTGAGTTAAACAGTATAAAATTAATGCCTAGCTGAGTTGAGATAACTCGCAAGCTAACGAGCAGGCTAAATTTTAGCTTGAACTCGTTAATTCTAAACTGAGCTAGTAGCAAACTAACTCGTTAACAGTTCAGTTCAATAACAAACGAATTGTTAACACATGAGTCATGTACAAGTCACGAGCTACGAATTTTTTTGCCACCTCTAGTTTAATTAGACTATTGAGTAATTTCGAGCTCGAAATTGCATGAATATATTCTTTAATTTGTGGGACGAATATATTATTATATCATTCGATTTTGAATATTTAGTCATTCATATAATATAATTTTGCTTACTTTTAAGTATAAATCTTAATTCAAATTTATTATAAAATTAAAATATTGATAACTAAAAAGTAAAAACTAACGAAATTAGTTAAGCTTTAAGGTCATAAATAAAAGAGCAATGTTCCAATTCGTCAACATTTTATGAAAGAAATTAAATAAAGCCCCGTTCGGTACTTCGGTTGCCTGGTTTTGATAGAAAAATAAAATAAAATATGAGTTTTTGTTCCATATGCGTTCGGTAGCATGGTATTTTCCTATTTGAGTTCGCAATTCATTCCCAAGAGGTTTTATTTTTCTCTTCTAATAACACTATTCTCATGGAAAAAAAAAAAACAAATTGAGTCAAAGCTCATTTTTTTTCTTCCCAATTGACACAGCTTATCACAATCAATAAAATTAGTTACTTCTTAGCATAATTATTAATATTTAATTGGTTTTAGCTAATAATTTAAAATTTCAAATACTTCGTGTCTTGTCCGCAGTATGTAAAAAAATTAAATATATATTATTTCAAAATTATTAATATGTTAGTTTTTATTTTTATAAATATTTTGTTAATTTATTTGTATCCATTTTTCTTATATTATTAATAATTTTATAAATAAAAATAATTCTATAATATTAATCATTTTAGAAAGAAAATAAGAGTTTTTACAACTAATTTCACAGTACAACCAAATATCTATTTGAGCACATTCTCATAATTAATCCCTTACATACCCATAACCACGGGCTCTCACATTTTCAAAAGTAGATTCCCGTCTCCATCAAACCCAATCACATGTAATCCCGTGACAAACAAACACACCCTAATTAATTTTGATTGCATGATCAAACAAGACTAACCAATAAATATGTACTAATAAATATGAACTATAACAATTCTATATTCTTACATTTTATTTTCAGAAACAATTGTATACAAATAATTCAACAAAACTTATTACTATAATGAAATAAATTTCTAAATACAAAGCTATTAATAATTGAGATCGTTTAGAGCTCCAAATTCGAATTTAAATTAGCATAAATTCAATAGCTCGATTTTAGTTCAAACTCAACTTTGATATATAAATAAAGAATAAAGAAAGAGATAATTTGTAAATCTAATTCTGTTAAAATATTGAACTAGACCAGATAGAACAGGGACGGAAAATTCTTGTAGAAAATTTTAAAAATATTTACTTTCTTTAAGTAATGATTCAAGTTATTTCACACTAAACTACAAAGTTTGTTTTTTCAGCTGTGGATCTCCTGAAGAATTCCCAAGCTGAAGCCATAATGGGCCCACAGACCTCAACCGAAACCGAGTTTGTAGCCTACATGTGCAACCAATCTCAAGTTCCCCTCCTCTCCTTCTCAGCAACTAGCCCTGCCATTTCTCCATCACATCTTCCATTTTTCGTCCGTGCCAACCTCAATGACTCTTCCCAATCCATACCAATTGCTGCCTTCATACAAAATTTCGGATGGCGTGAGGCAGTCCCTATTTATGAAGAATCTGAATATGGATCTGGCATTATACCATCTCTCATTGATGCTCTCCTCTCGGTTGACACAAAGATCCCTTACCGTCTGGTCATACCAACTGAGGCAACTGATGATCGTATCAATAGCGAGTTGAACCACCTCATGACACTACAAACCCGTGTATTTGTGGTGCACATGCTTCCAGCACTGGCTTCTCGGTTCTTTCAGCGTGTACAAGTAGTTGGCATGATGTCTGAAGGATATGTCTGGCTTGTAACAGATAGTGTTGGTGATGTCCTTGAGACATTTGATCCGTATATACAAAATTCCATGGAAGGGGTGGTCGCATTTAGACCGTATTTTCATTTGTCAGATAAGGTCAAAAGTTTCAATGCACGGTTCAGAGAACAGTTCTGGAAAGATAACCCGGGAACTGAGGCAGCAGACCCAAACATTTATCAGCTTTGGGCATATGATGCTGTGTGGGCTATGGCTATGGCAGTCGAAAAGGCGAAAGTAACAAATTCACCTTTTGTTATACCTTCAAGCAATGACACCACCACAGATTTGAGTACCCTAGGGGTTTCAGAAACCGGGCCTAAGCTTCTCAGTGCAATACTTGGCACCACATTTGATGGCTTGGCAGGGAATTTTAGCCTTGTTGACGGGCAGCTTGAGCTGTTGGCATTTGAGATTGTTAATGTGGTAGGAAAAAGCGCACGAAGTGTTGGGTTTTGGACCCCAGACAAAGGAATAACTCGTGAAATAGACTCCAATAAAGGCAGCACCAATGCCAATAATTTGAAAAGCATAATATGGCCAGGTGATTTAACTATGGCACCTAAAGGTTGGATTTTGCCAACAAATGGTAAAGTTCTACGAATAGCTGTTCCGGCAAAGGCAGGGTTCAGTGTGTTTGTCAATGTCTCTGGACCTGTCAACAAAAATGAGTCTACCTCAGCGGTTACAGGTTATTGCATTGATATCTTCAGTGCATCATTGAGCAAGCTACCTTATGCCGTACTGTACGAGTTTTATCCCCTGGACCTTAATTCCTATAACGATCTAGTCTACCAGGTTTATCTGAAGGTAACAATTTAACTAGAATATAAACTTTTTAGCCTTCTTTAGAGCGGGAAAGTCCAGCATCCGAAATGTCATAATTCCTCTTTATTCTATATCTTAATTCTACCTAGCTATTCTCTACACCCCTAGTGAAATTCTCTAAAATTATCAGCTCAGTTTGTGCTTTGCAGGATTTGAACCATTTTCCTATAGTGTCAGCCCATGCTGGAAACCTTATTCATTTAACTAAATTAGTATTCAGTTCCAATGCCAAGTATTATTTAATTTATTATGATAGATCCATGTTTCTAAATTTGAATATTGTTTATTCTAACAGAATTATGATGCATTAGTGGGAGATGTAACGATAAGAGCCAACAGGACGAACTATGTGGACTTCACAATGCCATTCACGGATTCTGGTGTTTCAATGATTGTTCCTCTTAGTTCAGGCTCGAGTCAGAGCATGTGGATCTTCTTGAAACCGCTCACAACAGAGCTCTGGCTAACTAGCACGGCATTCTTTGTCTTCACAGGATTCGTTGTGTGGGTAATTGAACACCGCATCAACAAGGAATTTAGGGGAACACCATGGCAGCAGTTTGGCCTCATCTATTACTATGCCTTTTCAACTCTCGTATTCGCCCACAGTATGTGTAACATTCCATTGCTTGATCTTTAGACTGTATGCCAATTGATTTTTTTTAATATCTGGAAACAAGCATTACAATGTGAAACATTGGTGCAGTAAAAACTCTTACTATATTGGTGGTAGAAACCTCCCTGAAATTGGACCAAAAAAAGTAAAAAAGTAGTATGTCAAAAGAAAAATCAGAAACCAACACATAAACAAGGGAAATAGTATAGACTAGTTGTCTCTGTTGCCATGGGCGGAACTTGAAAATTTCGATTGGGAGGGCTGAACATAAAATGCACAAAGTGTGGCAGTTGGAATTTGAACCCATGTCTCCATGCCCATAAAATGGAATTGTTACCACCAAGCTCGAGGCACACACTTAGCATTTTATGAGGGGGCTGAACCATTTAACAATTTAAATAACAAAAACTAGTTCAATTAAATTTCAATATATGTGATTAAAAAGTTTTAAACAACACACGAGTCCCAGTCATGTATAGTTGTTTCATTCTCAGAATCTAGTGCTAGTGGAAATTGTTTTGATACATTTTACTTTTCCAATAACAATATTAAGAAATCTAATTTTGTTTTTCTTAAGAGGAGAAGTTGGAAAGCAACCTATCAAGGTTTGTGGTCATCATCTGGGTTTTTGTGGTACTTATACTGACGTCAAGCTACACAGCCAGTCTGACGTCGATGCTGACAGTGCAGCAACTTCAGCCTTCAGTGACAGATGTAAATCAGCTCTTAAAACAAGGTGATTATGTAGGATACCAAGATGGCTCATTTGTGAAGGATTTATTGCTGAAGCTAGGGTTTGAAGATAGAAAATTGAAAAACCTAAGCACTGCTGATGATTACGCTGATGCCTTGGCCAAAGGATCTGCTAATGGAGGGGTTGCTGCTATTTTCGATGAGATCCCTTATGTTAAAGTTTTTCTTTCGCAATATTGCGGCAACAACTATGTTATGGCTGGCCCAACATACAAAACTGACGGCTTTGGTTTCGTAAGTCACTCACACTTTTACCCATTTTATTTTACTTTTTTTACATAAAATTAAAATTTCCAGCAAGTCATACAACTGTGAGAACAAATAACTTATATATGATATTGATATCTTGTTGTTATACTGAGAAACAGGTTTTCCCAAGAGGTTCTCCCCTGCTGCAAGACTTGTCCAGGGCAGTGCTGAGCGTGACAGAGGGAGATGAGATGACCCAAATAGAAAGAAAATGGCTGGGGGACTCCGATACGTGTACCAGCTCGAGTACCAGTGTCAGCTCTTCCAGCCTCGGCTTCCGCAGCTTTGCTGGCCTTTTCATAATCACTGGCAGTGTATCAGGCCTCATGCTTTTGATTTACATTGGCATGTTTTTGTATAAAGAAAGAGAAACACTCATGAATTTGACAACAATTGATCAAACTCCATGGGAGAAAATACATGCATGGTTTCAGCATTACGACCAATTCGATCAGAAATTCAAGTCCCCTACTTTCAAGGAATATGTTAGATCTCCAAGATCACAAGAAGGAAGTCGAGACGGAGCTGTGAGGCAAACAAGGTTTGTGGGTTCAAGCAGTCCTGATAATAGTTTACACCAATCATCTCAGGCTAGTTTTGATTTTGCCGAGGGAGAGGCAACGCCACCGCCTGGGAGTGACAGTTATAGCACGAGCAATAGAGGGCCTACTGAGGAGATTGAGCTGACAGGTCATTCTTTAGAGGGATGACACAACTTTGTGCTACTTTCTATTCTTTTATATTTATCCTTTTATTTTTTAATTTGTTCATCTGAAGCCAAGTTTGTTCTTCCATTTTAATTTGATTAAAAGCATGTACATAGTTAATTGACAGATAGCATGCTGATACTGAATATGTAAGAATCTCAACTAATCAATGTAGATTAATCAGAATTTGGTCAAGAATTGTATGTGGAATTGAGATATTTAGTACATTCTATTGGTTCTTCAAATTGTTCAAAATCTTGAATCTTTGAGGATGAAACCAGAATAAGCACTAAAGTACTTGTACTGTAGACTAGTCATTGTGAAAAGAGTCTCTGTCACCAATTGAGAAGCTATAATACTGAGACAAAGCTTGTGATTTTCTTTTTTAGAGTGCAATAATATTAAATTTGGAATTTCAACAAAGCTTGCGATTTTGAATTTTTTTATAATAAACTCATTTTTTATTGGGTTATACTCTGAATTTTTTTTGCTCTACCATGTGACGTCTAAATTTTCTAACACATGATGCAATTTGTAGTTTTTGAATTCGTACTTTAATATTTTGATGAGATTTGAATTGTTAATATTTTTTTTTACCACTGACTCAAATTCTGACTATGCCACTAATGATCATTAAATGTGTCCTCTCTATTTTTGTAAATCTTGAAGTGTGTATACCCATACATTTCATTGTTTTGTATTTAAAGAAATAATTACAGAATGAAATATTTGTGAACGAGAATGTATAAAATGAGTATATAAAAGCTTACTAAAATGAGAAAATGGTCTAATTAAATAACTAAAATGATATAGACAAAAGGTATCAATAGACATGTATGGGGCTGAGATCTCTTTTCACAATAAGGCTGTGAGACACCCTAGACATAGAGATGAATTTTTTGTTATAAAAACAATGCACTTTTGATGTTAATGACAAACAGAGAATAGTGGGAGTCTGGGAGAGAAGAAAACAGTAAGCATTTATATACTCATGTATACATTTTTGTTCACAAATATTTTCTGTAAATATTTCTTTAAATATTAAATTTTTAAAATCTTTTGCTGAATTTTCTAAATAAGTAGAGAATTTAAAAATAATTAAATATATAGGGAGAACACATTCAATCACCAAGCATGTCACTGTTTAATTCTTCATTCTTTTTTTCAATGTGATGATTATCGGTGTTTCAGTGTTTTTTTTTTTTTTTTTTTTTTTTTTGTCTTGATTGTTCAAGTCATATTTGCTTCATTGAAAATAACTTTAATATTATTACGCTCTAAGATCAAATTCGCAAGCTTTCTCTCAGAACTATAGTTTCTCAATTGGAGTTTTTTGAGATTTTTTTTGCATTATAATTGATATTTGCTTATGATTTTTCATATCTGCATTAAAATTAAACTTTAATTTTATATATATGTGTATGTATCTTTTTGAATTAATGAATTTCAAAATTAAACTTTAATCTATTTTATGACTTATTTCATTTTAATTTCGTGTTGTAAGTATTTTTATAATTTATTTTATTAAAAATAGTTCTTTAATCAATAATTAGAAAAATAACTTATTAATTAAACTAAAACTGTGTTGTTTATTTTTTTATAACAGATACTAAAGCCGAAATTTGTATCTGTTGTTTTTATAGCCGATACTAAAGCTAAAAAATATCGTGCATAAATCTGCGCACCATTTTTATTTTCAGTCCCGCCACTTATCTCTTCCGGAAGCGTATCCTCTGCGGAGTCGTAAGCTATGGAGCTATGCAGAGTTTTTAATCTAATCCATTTGTTTTTGATTGGACGGATCAGATCAGATCTTGCCTGAATTGAAAAAATTCTCAAAAT
This sequence comes from Carex pumila, assembly GCA_033356055.1. Classification (NCBI taxonomy): domain Eukaryota; kingdom Viridiplantae; phylum Streptophyta; class Magnoliopsida; order Poales; family Cyperaceae; genus Carex; species Carex pumila. The sequence continues at coordinate 14,030 of JARJHM010000931.1, forward strand.
TTAAAGGGAGAATTGGTTCCATGCCACTCCAAAAGTTGAAAATTAGAAAAACACCACTCCAAAATTTCTCGTTGGTTTAATGCCACCGCAAACCTTTTTATTTAGCTAATTGTCATCTATACTGTATTGTTCTATAATTATATAATAAAAACACTAAAATTAATCATGCTGACAATAATGCCCCCATTGAATCTCTAGCGCTCACAGCACAAATGCACCTCAGATGCCTGAAATAGACAAAGATAAGAATGAAAATTGAGAAAACTATACTAAGGGTTCGTACACTTCATCAGTCCCTGGTTTAATATTGAACTGGTAAATAAATGCTTGGAGCTTAACCAAAGAAATTGTAAATGTCACATAAGTACGGGTCCCTTGTTTCACATACGTGAAGTTTTTTGTATAATATACTTCTATACCTTTCTTCAAATAAATGGACATTTAAAGTTGGTACCAGATCACAACAACCTTGTATTCCTACTAATATGTCAAACATGGTGCTGTTAGAAATGAGGCATTTTTTCGCTCAGATTTGTGAGTAACATTAATCGCATGCACCAAAAAAAGAATCGAATAATAATTGAAAAGGAAAAAAACTTAGCAAACATTCTCTGTATATAGTAGAAGTAAAACCCCAAAATGCACAATCCAATTAAGCAAAAACTTAGCAATATGTTTGTTAAAGCTTCCATGCCAGTAAGATGTAAATTATGTAATTGAAAAAAATTAAGGGAACCCAATTAGGCAATTATAGAAAACATTCTCTGTTTTGTAGTTTTCGTACTTGTAGAAAAACCTCCCTGGATTTGCTCACCAATCTCTTGACCTTGATCCCGCAGTCTACGCATCGAACAATCAGCAAACGGGACCGATTGTGCGGATTCTGGGCTACCGATGCATGGTCAGTGATCGCACGTAGACCGATTACGTGTATTGGAGGACGAGGGCAGAAGAAGAACTGGAGGAGGATCAATTGAGGAGGTGCGATTGAGGAGGAGGATCAATTGAGGAAGAAGCGGCGCTCATAAAATGATTCAAGGGAATTATCTGATGTTTGAAGAGGATGAAATGAAGGGTAAAATTGAAAATACCAAAATACATCTCAAAATAAATTATATACAGATCATTTTATAATTTAAAAGATATGAAATTTGTATAATTGTAACAATTTTATAAATTTGATGATTTTAGAATGATAAATAACTAAGTTTATGTTTTGGCGTGGTATTTTTTTAATTTTCAACTTTTGAAGTTGCATGGAATTAATTCACTCAACGGACAAGATGAAATGCTCCGTACAGCTTACGACGCCGCAGAGGATACGTTTCCCATCCATCCCTCCGCATATCAAAACGCACCTCTAGGGTTTTGAAAAACCCTACAGACGCTCATCACTCTCTCTCCCGCCGCTCATCCCTCCCGCCGCTTAGCCCTCCGCATAAGTCCCGCTGCTCAGCCCTCCCTCCGTGTATCAAAACCTTCGGTCTCTCTCTCTTTCTCTTGTGTGCTTGCGACAGGTAAAATTTTGGCTTCTGAAAAAATTTTAGTCCGAAAAAATTTGTTTAACTACTGTGATGCAAATTTGTACCTCTTTGTTTTCATTGGAAAGTAAAATTAATACAGATCTCTGTCTTAGCTTGAAAAGTGAACTCTGCACGGGATTTAAAGTGAGAAAGGGTTTAACCTTGCACTTGGCCAGAAATGGCAAAATTTTCTGTACAATAGTTAGCATCCTTCATAATTTTGAGGTTCTGTAGAGGCAAAAATGGGATTTCTCCTTGATTAGTTCAAGCAACCTTCTACTGAAGAAATGGCTGATGAGTCATTTTCAGCCTAGTACCGTGCTTTATACATATGTTCAGAGTCACTTGGTCTGTAACAATAAAATTCGAAGTGTCTGTATGGTCACTTGGTCTGTAAATCCTTTGTCAATATTAGTTTGTTGCATTTTCAATTTAACCATTTACAATAATTAATATATGCTTGGTTCGCCGTTCAGGGAAGTCATTGCAATTCTTATCATGTCCAGTGGTGGTGGTGATAGTGAGTCTGCTTCCACCAAAAAAAAAGGATGAGGTCACATGAATATTAAAAGTGTAATTAATCAGTCCAATAAGGAGGTGAAATTTGATACACTTGGGAGGGCTATTATAATGACAAAACAACAAGTTTTCGGACGCAACTTGGGACTTCAGTGAGAGCCCACATTCCTATACACTACCAAGAGTGGCCTGACGTACCAAAGCATATAAAGGAAACTGTTTGGCAAGACATCAAGGTAAATAACATTAACCTACTTAATTATGTAGAAATATGAGGGTCTGTTTGTGAAATTAAGAAGAATGATATCTCATTAGACATTTTGAAGGGTATTTCAGGCATAGTAAGGGTCGTTCTTGATCAAGGCCTTTTGAGTTAGTTAATTATTTTCTGTTATTTGAGTTCACTTATTTTGATAACATACAAGGGATTGATTTAAATTGGTGTTATATTTTGGAAAGCTGTTAATTTGTGTAGAACAGAGAGCCATCAGTGGTGCATGGTTATGTACCAGTGAATTATGAACAGTAAACTGTCAATGCCACAGTAAATCATGAAAAGAAGGTACTGTACCAGTGAATAATTTAATTTAATTTTGTTGTACTATAGCAAAAAATTAGATCCGATTAACAGCTACTTACAAAAAATTAGTCACTGGTATAGAACCTTTTTTCATGACTTTTAAAATTTAGTCAAAAGATAACTTTTCAAGAGATTAGCAGCTGGTCTTATTCAGAATTTCTGATAAAAACAGATGTCAGATAGCTTCAATGAGAACAATTTGGAGAAAACACCTTTTAGTTTTTTTTATTTACTTTGACAGCTTATTTCCTTTTGTATGTTTTTTATAAGTTTTTTTCTTTCTTTAGTTTCTCATTTCATTTATTAGGCTTATGTTTTGCAATTAAAAATAAAATGTAATCTAGACATCTTGTGTCACCATAAATGAAATTTGAGAGCTTGATCCTCAACTTTTCTTAAAAAAAAAATTTAAGGCACTGAAGAACAATGCTCATACACATGCAGCATATTAACTAATTCCAAACTACTTGTGCTTTCTTCGCAGCTTGGTTGGAGTTTACTTGAGAATGAAGATTTGAAGAAGGAGATCACTAGTGAGGTAGCTGTTTTTTTTAGAAGGTTCAGAAGTACTCTGAATAATGATTTCGTTAAGGAGGGTAAGACTCCCTTTGATGAATATAAATCCATTGAACCTCATGATTGGGCTGCCTTCATCGAGTATCACCAGTTGGAAGAATTCCAGGTTTTTTAATTTCTTCATGCCAACTACCTAATTTCTTTTGACTATCCAGAATTCCAAGTGATTTGTTAATGCCAATTATTTTCTTGTTGAAATTATAGAAACAAAGTAGACAAGGGAAGGCGAAACAATCCAAAAACTTGTATTCACATTTCTTGGAATCCAGAGGATATAAGGGTGAGAAATTTCAGAAGAGACTGAAAGAAACTTTGAAGAAGATTGCTAAACAGGGGACACAAAGTGATTTATCCTCGCGTGGGTCAACTAGTTACTTGTCGGAAGAACAGATTATCCAAATGTCGGTTCAACATAGGCATGTCTCATGAAAACTCGCAAGAGGTGTTGGATGATGGGGTATATGTTCATCCTTACCCGAAACAAAAAAAATAATCAAGACAATTGTGAGCATCTAGTACATAGATGAAGGTGTCTCAAATTAAAATTAAAATTTAATTAATTATGTTATAACCTATTGTCATTGGTTTAATCATATTAGGAAGAACAAGAAGAGGCTTTCGAGGAAGGCATGTTGACCATTGATTGATACGATGATATTCTAGGAAAGTCGCTACCAAATCCATAACATTCGAGGAGGGTGAGAGGTGTTGGATCTCTTATGGGTGTAAAGAAAGCTCATGCTAGGTGTGGAAAAAGGAAGAGGCACACTTTTTCGGAGTTTGAGGCAAATATTGAACAAAGAATAGAGAGAGAGGTAGAGGAGAGAATGAAACCTTTTATGGAGATGATGGAGAGCAAAATGGCAATGTTGATGGGCCAACAAATGAACACGGAGAATCCAGTAGCAAGTAGCACTGGAGCTGATATCAGAGTCAGAGCAGCTGCCCGTCAGTGCAATCAACACATTTTCTCGATTTCATTGAGGTAAAATTGTTCACATAGAATTTTGGAGATTGCATCAATTAGAAGTTTTGGAGCTACAACTGGTACAGACTAAGTGCTCAAAAGCACTTAACTGATCAGCCAGTGCAGGCTGACTAGAAGTCTAAATCAAAAACCAAATGAACAGTCAAATAGAGGACTTTAAACCAATTATTTTAAAGACAAAATTTTCAATTTTAGCATTTTCTATGCATTTTCTATGAGTTTTCAAAGTTCAGCTTTTGAAATATGAAAAACAGGAAAAATATCCTTGCTGTTCCAGTTTTACCCCTGCCTTCAATTCTTTGTTTGACATAGCTAGAACCCCTCAAAATTCATGAAACTTTACCAGTATGTAGAACATCATTTCTTGAGAATTTCCATATGAAGAACATTAAAATTGGTTCAGCAGATCTCTCATAATGAATTTTTTAAAGATCATGCCTTCAAAAGTGGAACTGCACAGCTCAAGCTATTCAGACACTCACCTCTGACTTTGCAAAAGCATTAAGCCCAGAAATAAATCTTCAAAATTCATAAAATTCGGAAAAGTTATAGATTGAATTCCCCTCTGTAAAACCATATAAAATACCAAAAATTCCATGTATTAGATTGTCCAGAATCAAGCTCCAAAAATGAACAAATTGTAAAACAATTACAAGTTTTGTAATATATTATTCCTTTATTCCTTTAAAGGAAGAGAGCAAATGCAAACTCCATTTGGTTTGGGATGGACAAAAGATTCAAGTGGCTATAGGGACAATATATGCATCACTAGAAGGCACTGTTATTCATGGTAGACCTGTACCGCCCAGTTATGTGAGAGTAATGGTGGATGTTTATGTCGCGAGTGAAGATGAGACCCCAGTACCTGTACCAAACGACGAGGTGGTTGCTCTTCGCTTAGCCCGTTCTAGTTTCACGGCATGGCCTAAGGATATGATATCTTTAGATGAGGTAAAAATGTTTAATTACAAATTCTTTAGTTTACAATTCCGTAACTACTAGAGTTATCCTTGATTTTCATTTTCTAATTGCAGGAACCATGCAAAGAGTTACAAGTTCCTACAAGTGGGAAGTCAGTTCACAGTGATGGGTTTGAAGGAGATCAATACAAGAGGTTTCGGGGGATAAATTTTGACAAGCTGGGTACAAACTTCAAGAATCTACGTGGTTGGTTTGTGAAGCAAGTAGGCAATGCATTTGACATCGATCTGCCACTTGATCTTTTCCATAGCGAGGACCCCATATCTGTTCATGCAGATGATTTGAAGTCTTTGATTACACCAAAAACAATGCTCACTGGACCAATTATTCAGTTCTTCATGATGTGAGTTAATAGTTGTAATAGTGCAAAAATTTATTACTTGTAATTCAAATTTACTAATAATGGCATTTATGCCCTTATTTGCAGTGCACAAATACTATAAGGATGAATTTCCTAATGAGTTTGTTGGTTTCATAGATCCCATGAAAACATGTGTCATAAATTTGAGGGGTGATGAATACGACCGACAATTTGTCGATAAATACATATAGAAAACATTGAAAGAAAATCGGAACAAGAAAATTATATTCATACCGTATCATCAGGAGTTAATCTCTCTCTCTATTGAAGAAGTTATATAAATAGAGAGAGAGATAACTAACTCCTGATGATACGGTATGAATATCATTTTTTTGTCCCGGTTTTCTTTCAAAGCTTTTCTTATATATTTATCGACAAATTGTCGGTCGTGAACTCATGATCATCACCCCTCAAATTTACGACACATGTGTTTGGAAGATCTATGAAACCAACAAGCTCATTAGGAAATTCATCCTTATAGTATTTGTGCGCATACCTGCAATTAAGGACAGAAATGTCATCATCGGCATTCTAGTGTTTTTTTTTTTTTTTTTTTTGGTCTTGGTTGGTCAAGTCATATTTGCTTCATTGAAAATAACTTATAATATTATTACACTCTTAAGATCAAATTCGCAAGCTCTCTCAGTATTATAGTTTCTCAATTGGAGTTTTTTCAGAATTTTTGCATTATAATTGATTCATAAAACTGTACTGCGCAAATAGTTATTTGCTTATGTTTTTGCATATCAGCATCTTAGAAATATGGATTTTTATACTTCATGATCTTTCGAATATCTAATTAGTTTTGGAGGTCTTGAGACTTAGATTATTTTTAATTTGATTGCTTTCTAACAATTACATTTGATTTTGCTCGGAACTAGGGACGTTGTTTATGATCTCATAATTAGTTCATTTGCTGAGAGTGACTTTTTACAATGGCTAAATATGCTCAATTCCACATACAATTCTTGACCAACTTCTGATTATCTACGTAGATCAATTAAACTTCTTAAATATCCATTATCAACTATGTGCATGGTTTTAATCAAATAGAAAATGGAAGAACAAATTAACTTGGGTTCCAATGAAGAAACTTGAAAAGAAATGATAAATATAAAAGAAACAGAAAGAAAACCACACAAATTAAGTCATGCTCATACAAGAATGGGAGAGTATATGTGAGGGATGCTGTCGGTATACCCTAGCGGATGCTACTGTTGCTAATAGAAAAAACTGTTGCTAATAGAAAAAACATCTTTCTGTCGGTATACACATGTGAATAGTTAGTTTCTATCCTTGCGGATACTCTTCCACCTCTAAGATCTCCTCAGTATCTCTATTGCTTGTGGATGGTGGCATTTCTCCTCGGTGTGAGTCTGAACTATTAGTAGGACTGATCGAACCTGCCAGCCCTGGCCTAACTTCTTGACCTCCTTGCGGATCTTCGGTGGAAGTTTGGGAATTCTCTTCTACTTTGTAGTAATGCTGAAACCATGCACATATTATCGCCCATGGAGTTTTACCCGTTGTCTTAGTCGTCATCATTTCTCTTTCTTCATACAAAAACAACCCAATGTACAACAAAAGCATGAGACTTGATACAATGCCGGTGATTATGAAAAGGCCAGCAAAGCAGCGTATGTCAAGGCTGGAGGAGCTAAGACTGGTACTCGATCTGGTACAGGTATTGGAGTCCCCCAGCCATTTTTGTTCTATTAGGGTCATCTCATCTCCCTCTGTCACGCTCAACACTGCCCTGGACAAGTCTTGCAGCAGAGGAGATCCTCTTGGGAAAACCTGTTTCTCAGTATAACAACAAGATATCATATATGAGCTATTTGTTTTCACAGTTGTATAACTTGCTGGAAATTTAAATTTTATGTAAAGGGGTAAAATAAAGTAAAGTAAAATACGAGTAAAAGTGTAAGTGACTTACGAAACTAAAGCCGTCAGTTTTGTATGTTGGACCAGTCATAATATAGTTGTTGCCACAATATTGAGAAAGAAAAACTTGAATATAAGGGATCTCATCAAAAATAGCAGCAACCCCTCCATTAGAAGATCCTTTGGCCAATGCATCAGCGTATTCATCAGCAGTGCTTAGGTTTTTCAATTTTCCAGCTTCAAACCCTAGCTTCAGCAATAAATCCTTCACAAATGAGCCATCTTGGTATCCTACGTAATCACCTTGTTTTAACAGCTGATTGACATCTGTCACTGAAGGCAGAAGTTGCTTCACTGTCAGCATAGATGTGAGACTGGCTGTGTAGCTTGACGTCAATATAAGTACCACAAAGACCCAAATGATGACCACAAACCTTGATAGGCTGCTGTGCAACTTTTCCTCTGAAACAACATGAACAGATTGGATTTCTTGATATTGTTATTGGAAAAGTAAGCTGTATCTAAACAATTTCACTGGCACTAGATTCTAAGTTTCTGACTTCAGAGAATGGAGAAACTACACAAAAATTGGACTTGTGGGTTGCTGTTTGCAACAGAACTTCTTTTGGTCCAATTGTAAGGAGGTTTCTACCACTAATATATTAAGGATTTTTACTGTACCAGAGTCCCACATTATAATGCTTGTTTGTAAATATTAATGAAACCAATTGGTATACAGTGTACAGATCAACCAATGGAATGTTACACATACTGTGGGCAAAAACGAGAGTTGAGAAGGCAAAGTAATAGACGAGGCCAATCTCCTGCAATAGTGTTTTTCCTCTAAGTTCCTCGTTGATACGGTGTTCAATTACCCCCACAACGAGTCCTGTGAAGACAAAGAATGCGAAGCTAGTAAACCAGAGTTGTGCTGAGAGAGGTTGCAAGAAGATCCACATGCTCTGACTTGAGTCTGAACTAAGAGGTACAATCATTGAAACACCAGATTCTGTGTATGGCATTGTGAAGTCCACATAGCTCGTCCTGTTGGCTCTAATTGTTACATCTCCCACTAATGCATCATAATTCTATTACAAGCAAACAATATTCAAAATTAGGAACATGGAATTTATCTTAATAGAACTAAATAATAGTTGGTATTGGGCCTGAATACTAAGTTAAAATCACTTAAATGAATAAGGTTTCCAGCATGGACTGTCACTACCGTTTTCCTGTAAGGAACAGGTTCAAATCTGGCAAAGCGCAAACCGAAGTAGAACTGTAGAGAATTTTGTTAGGGGTATAAAGAGTAGCTAGGGAGAATTAAGGTATAGGAATTAAGCTCAAAACAAGATTGGATGCTGGACTTTATCCTTCTAAAGAAGGCTAAGACAAAAAAAGTTTATATTCTAGTTAAATTGTTACCTTCAGATAAACCTGGTAGACCAGATCGTTATAGGAATTAACGTGCAGGGGATAAAACTCGTGCGGTACGGCATATGGTAGTTTGCTCAATGCTACATTGAAGACATCAATGCAATAACCTGTAACCGCGGAGGTAGGCATATTTTTTTTGACAGGTCCAGAAACATTGACAAATACACTGAACCCTCCCTTTGCTGGTATAGCTATTCGTAGAATTTTACCATTTGTTGGCAAAATCCAACCTTTTGGTGCCACAGTTAAATCTCCGGGCCATATTATACTTTTCAAATTATTGGCATTGCTGCTGTCTTTATTGGAATCTATTTCACGTGTTATTCCTTTGTCAGAGGTCCAAAACCCAACACTTCGTGCGCTTTTTCCTACCACATTAACAATCTCAAATGCCAACAACTGAAGCTGCCCATCGACAAGTCTAAATTTCCCTGCCAAGCCATCAAATGTGGTGCCAAGTATTGCACTGAGAAGCTTAGGCCCAATTTCTGAAACTCCTAGGGTACTCAAATCTGTGGTGGTGTCATTGCTTGAAGGTATAACAGAAGTTGAATTTGTTAATTTTGCATTTTCGACAGCCGTAGCCATAGCCCATACAGAATCATATGCCCAGAGCTGATAAATGTTTGGGTCTGCCACCTCAGTTCCTGGGTTATCTTGCCGGAACCGTTCTCTGAACCGTGCATTGAAATTTTTGACCTTATCTGACATATGAAAATACGGTCTAAATGCAATCACCCCCTCCATGGCATTTTGTATATACGGATCAAATGTCTCAAGGACGTCACCGACACTATCTGTTACAATCCAGACATATCCTTCAGACATCATGCCAACTACTTGTACACGATGAAAGAACTGAGAAGCCAGTGCTGGAAGCATGTGCACCACAAATACACGTGTTTGTAGTGTCATGAGGTGGTACAACTCGCTATCGATACGATCATCAGTTACCTCAGTTGGTATGACTAGACGGTAAGGGATCGTTGTGTCAACCGAGAAGAGAGCGTCAGTTAGAGATGGTATGATGCTAGATCCATAGTCAGAGTCTTCATAAATAGGAACTACCTCATGCCACCCGAAATTTTGGATGAAGGCAGCAATCGGTATGGATTGGGAAGAGTCATTGAGGTTGGCACGGATGAAAAATGGGAGATGTGATGGAGAGATGGCAGGGCTGGTTGCTGAGAAAGAGAGGAGAGGAACTTGAGATCGGTTGCACATGTAGGCTACGAACTCGGTTTCGGTTGAGGTCAGTGGGCCCATTATGGCTTCAGCTTGGGAATTTTTCAGGAGATACACAGCTGAAAAACAAACTTTGTAGTTTAGTGTGAAATAGTTTGAATCATCACTAGTAGCAAGTTCAATTTCTTGAAAAAAGTAGAGTGTTTAATTTCTCAGAAGATTTTTCAGTCCCTGTACTTACAAGGGTGTTAAATGTGATACTCCTCACCTATCTGGTCTTGTTTAATATTTTGACAAAATTTGTGTTATAAAGTATCTCTTTCTTTCTTTATTTTTTATTTCGCTTTGTCTTTTTCGGAAAAATAATGTCTCCTTTTTTATCTCAGCTGGGGATAAGCATGTATTTTTTACATTATTCTCTAATTTTGATTAGAGTTTTCTTTGTATCATAGTCAGAGTCTTCATAAATATAATTATATTAATTGCGTGAATTTTTTTTTCTTCATAAAATTTCTAAAAAGATGACAGTTTTTGTATCTATCTAAGACCGATTTCCCAATAATATAAAATTTGGTTTTCAAATACATTTTAATATGAAGATCATGTTAGAAATTCAAATGGAATGTTTGAATTTAAAAAAATGGAAATAAAAATATGAGGCACGAATATAGCATGAAAAATATGAGACATTTGACCCTACTCTTATATTTTAGACATGGTGAAAGCAATTATTCTATTTATGTGTGGTATTTAAGCCAAAGTATCTGTCTCAATGTTAATTCAAATTAGACCAGGACTTGACCTAATACAATTTCGAGTCAACAATTCACTCATTAAATCAATAATTCAACCGGTTCTATTGTTAATTTGTTATAAAACAATTACAAAATGAAATCAAAGATTTAAATAACGTTTATCACGTTATAATGAAACAGCTAAAAAAATAGCGCTATATCAATATTATGCTGTTATAGTGTGCTATAGCATACAATAACACCAATAACACTATAGTTTTTATAGTCCGAAAACACTATAACAATACTATAGTATTGTTATAGCGCACTATTTAGAACTCTGTCTAAAACCTCAACATATTATTTACTTTTATGTTTAAGTCATTATTAGCGAACATTATTTTATAAAATATAAATAAATAAATCAGGCTAATATAATCGCTTGTTTGTTGGATCCGTATAAGAGGAAGAAGTTTGACATGCCAAAAGTTGAAAATGAAATTGTCAAAGTTTAAAAATAATAGTATCTGGTCAGGGGTGAAAACAAAACGGATACGGAGCGGATAGTGCTATAGGCAAAAGTCTCGATGGACATAAGGACATATTTGTAAAATGTAATATATTTTTATTTTTAAAGTTTAAACAGTTGATCTTGTTCTCTATATTAAAATGTGCTTGGAGACTGAAGTTCACATTTTTCTGATTTTTTTACTATTTATTAAGATGAATACAAAATTCAATGGTTTGAATTTGATATTTTTGTACTCATCTTAATAAATAGTAAAAAAATTCAGAAAAATGTAAAATTTGGTCTCCAAGCACATATTAATATGGAAAACAAGATGAACAGTTAGGATCTACTGTTTGAACTTTGAAAATAAAAATATGTTCATTTTACAAAAAGATCCTTATGTCCATAGAAGCATCGCTCAATATACTAAGAACTTATTGTTGGGGTTTTGACGGTTCAAACCCATTGATTTAGCTTAACAGCGGAAGTGTGTAAAACAAAATTTTTACGGTTAAGTTAAGCTAAAAATTAAACGAGGTATGTCAGGAAACCTTCCAAGGCGGTCCACCTTCAGTATTCCTTTGGCATCAAAACCTCATTTAATTTATTTACAGATCTACTCCATAATTGATTTTCTAAAGCATTAAATCTATTTACAAATTAAATAGATTAATATAACAATTTATACCTTAATTCCAAATCTCAGTTGGAATGCAGAATAAGCGAGAAGAGCTACACCAAGGAAGGAATCGACTCGTAGTATCACACGTGTGATACCTCTATCGGTTATCCACCAGGACTAACCGGAGAGCGGTTTATTTCTTCTGCCAGAAATACCGTAAACCGCGGAATTCTGCTGAAACACTATTCACCGAGAAAAAGGACGAAATAAATATATTTGTGTCCCGAGGTTACTTGGTATCGCTTTAAAAGCTAAACCGCGGGATTTCGCAAAATATATTATTTTCCTAATCTCGAAATAACCGAAATCAAGGAAGAGAGAAAAACCGATTAACAAAGTAATCAGATTAACACGTGAATTAGTGAGTCTTTCTCTCTACCCCTACCCCTCTATTTATAGACTTTTGAGGAGGTTTGCAAAAGACCAAAATACCCCTCAAAACAAATCTATTTACCAAAAGCCCTTGACACCTCATCCTTTTTCATGTGAAATGACCAAAATACCCTTGCCACCTCACATGACACATGTCAACACATGGGAAGTCGGCACCAAGGGTAAAAGACCATTTTGCCCTTGGCCCATTAAGGCATGAATAGTGTTGGGCTTTGATTTTGGGCTTTGACTTTGGGCCTTTAATTTTAATTAAGGCTTTGATTATTTTGGGCTTTTAAATCCATAATTCAAACCCATAATTAACAATTAAAATTCCAAATCATATATATATAATTGTCATGTACAATTATATTTCTTTTCGGTTATTGTTCGGTAACTTTTATACAACGTAACGTGTATGTTTATAAATTAACCGTTGTTTCTGCTTGTCATTCTAAATGACATTTATAATTTAATTATATCACGTATAATCAATTATAACCATCTTAATATTAATTATAATCAATTTATAATTAATCAGTAAGATTCTCCGAGTAGCTCCTATATGGTGTGACCCAATAGGATCTGTGTTATGTTGGTAAACAGAGTTAAAACTGTTTTAACTTCTGTTAGTCATGGGTGGCATCTGGTAACACATCATGACCATCCAATTACACAGATGATGCTGTACTGTACAATATCACGATCCAGTAAACAATTTACTTGTGTCAATTCTTCTGTCTCATAGCTATCAGATCAGTTTTAAGGTAGATATGTGTCATCCTTGTTAACTGTATCTTTTCTTGATCTTGAGTAGATTATCAAATATAATTACTCTTGTAATTATACTGCATGCAGATAATCTAACTCTACCAAGGGGCCCAGTGATGCTATAGCTCGTATAGAGATACGAGGGACAAGTAGTATTCTTGGTAGACTATCACTTCCTCACCTAAGCTATACATATGGAAATGCTACCGTTATGGCTGCTTTTTACGGACAGCGTTAGATAACACTTACTCATATATATTTCTTAGTGGGAACGATAAATACCTCATACTGTAGAACTTTGACACTGAATGAAAACATTAATGACACGAACACAATTCTATTTACTGTTTCATTCGGGGTCTGTCAAATACCATGTTCCTAGAACATGTATCTATGTGATTAAAATGACATCTCGTGTCAGGTGGTTTGTAAAACTTAACCATCTTTTAATCCACATACTAACCTTATAGCGGTAATTAGTGTTCCTGCTAATTACCTTGGTCAGTGATCTTTTAAGAGTATATATTATCTATATTATGGAGTTTCACAATTTCAGTCATGAACTCGAAATGATCCACAAATGCAATAATACTCAAGGCAACAAAATGATATATAAATAAACATTCAATTCATGAACAAAGCTTTATGATTAATTTATCGTATTATTGACTTCTAAATTATTACAAACTAACACTTATGAGGGTCAATTCCTCATTAATTTTAAAAAAAATGTAATTATACATGTTTTTATATATATTTTACAGTAAAATGCTATAGTTATCATAAAATTGATATTTATTTGTAATACAAAATTTTTATATAACTGATTATTTCAAATTTAACCTTGATATTTTCAAAGTCTAACTCCATCTCAATACATAATTATTCAAAAATCAGATATCTATATCTAATTTTTCGATCCGTGTTCAAATACAGATCGGATATTATCCACTGAAATTCGACCGACATGTTGGCAGTTGCTTATTTGGCAAGCGGCGCGCAGCCAATAAAATAAAAGGCATATATACTCAGGTCACTTGACAGTTGTCAAGTTGGCTATCTTTTATTTATTTTTCCAGATAAAGACGGGAAATCTTTCAGGAAATTATTAGAATTACTATTTTATAACCTTAATAATTTAAAATATGTCCATATCTTGAATAGATTATTTTAACACCTTAGCTTTACCAATTGGGGCCTAAATAAAGATTGGAAATGATATACTAGTAACTATTACAATTTATGAAACAGTAATCAAAATTCATTTATTATATTTTGAAAGAGTTTGATTAGTATAACATCAGTGTCATTTCAACTTATATAATATTAACTTTAAAACATATCAAATTGATTTCAAACAGTGAATTCAAATCGTTCAAACAGATTTACTTCATTAGTTGTGTGTTTACATGCAAAATTTATAACTTTTCGAATTTATTTAGTATTAAGTCAAGCGGTCAAATATATGAGTTTTTAAGTTAATTTTAATACATTAATTTTTTAATATTTTTACCACTTGATTTGATAATAAAATAACTTGAAAATATAAAAAAATTGTATGTAAACGCATCACTCATAATGTAAAACGGTTTGAACTGTTTGAATTAGTCGTTCAAAGTCGATTTGATAGATTTTATAGTTGGTGTTATATAGGCTGAAATGACACTGATATTATACTAACCAAACTCATTTTTAAATGTGTTATGTAACAAATTTACTTATATAATGTGAGAATCATTAATCATTGATCTGATAAATCTAAACTATTAGGTTCTCAAACACCTTATCAATCAAATTCTAAATTGCACCAAACTTAATAGATAATCTATCTAAACTATAAAAAATTAAATGTGCAATTTTACTTTCTTAACTTTGATAATTTTACCATTTATCACAATAGTTAGGTTAAAATATTACATTGTTTTTGTACCTTATTCATACCCTCACATTCTTGTTTATGTTTTCAAAATTCAAACAGTTGATTCACACCGCTCAACATAATCCAAAACCAATGATTTTGTACCTATCTAAAATAATAGTATATAAATTCTAAAAATAATAAAAATTTGGTCTCCAAGCACATTATAATATGAAGATTGTCATGTTGAGCGGTTCAAATTAGCTATTTTAACTTTGAAAACTGAGATAAAATTGTGAAAAATGCATGATTGAGATACAACAATAATATAGCATTTTAACTCTACTCTCATCACAATTGTCAAATTTTTTTTTGTCAATATATCATATTCTAATTAAGACTATGTATTACACATGAGAATGGTAATTTATAACGTATCACCTCCCAAAAATGCTCCATTTAAAGTAGGGAGTAGGAATAAAATGTTTTATTATTTTCGTGCTCAAAATATGCATCACATTTTTATGATCTTATCTCTATTTTTAAAATTCATATATTTTGTTCAAACTGCTCAACAAGATTTCTATATTAAAATGTGTTTGAAGACCAAAATTTTTTTTTTGAAAAATAATAATGTTTTTTTGATAGGTAGAAAATCATTATTTTTAAAACTACTATGGTTTAAAATGTCACATTGTTTTTATGTTTCAATTATGTCACACATTCTTATATTTGTTTTCAAATTTCAAATAGTAATTCCAAACCAGTTAACATAATCTTCATACTAAAATATGTTTAGAGATCAAATTTTATATTTTTTAAAATTTTTTATATTATTTTTTTAGATAAGTACAAAATTATTGTTCCTGAATGATCTAGAAACTTCTGAAAAAATTAGGAGCAAGGAGATAAAAAAAAAAGTAATAGCAAAAAGGTGTTGAGTCGATTGTATTCAGTATTCAATGATGGAAAATGCTAATATGCTACGAGTAGCATAGAAGACCTTCGTGCAACAGCTCAATATTTGAGTTTTCAAAATTTTAACGGTTGATCCAAGCTGTTCAACATAATCTCCATATGAATATGTATTTGCAAATCAAATTTTACATTTTTTTTAGAATTTTTTTCTTATTCTTTTAGATAGATAGAAAAACACTTGATTTGAAAAATTATGTATCATTCAGATAAAGTGATTTTTTACCTATTTAAAAAAATAGTAAAAAAATTCTAAAAAATGTAAAATTTGATTTTCAAGTACATATTCATAAAGAGATCATATTGAATTGTTGAATGGTTCGAATCGACCGTTAAGATTTTGAAAACTCAAATATATAACCGGTGCATAAAAGTCCTCTATGCTACGTGTAGCACCGTAGCCAACTCCTTCAATGATTATGACACCGATAAAAGTAGCTTCCAAACTTTTATGTTTCTTAATTATTAGCAACAAACCAACAAGTGATTAGTATGGTATTGGTGTTAATCTCATTGAACTTGTGCTATTAATTACACTTTTTTTAAATGGAAAACCTGGCCAGCTATTTATATAAAAGCCATAAAATTTGTTTTGGTTATCTCATTGCCAATAATGAATAATCATTTCTATTGCATTGCTAGAAAGTAAAATCAGAACAATTTTTTCTTATAAGATGAGAAAGGAATATAAAATCCAAGCTTTCATTAGTCTGAAACTCTGAATTATAAAACTAACCTGCTGAAGCAGATAAAACGACATCATTCATGGAATCTCTAAACTCAAACTTAATTTTGGTGGAGAAATTCCCATTAACTGTGTAGAAATCCTCAAGCGCCATTGATATGCTCGTTTTGCTTCTCTTCCCAGCCATGGAGCCCAAATCAAGCACCACTCCCACATGAACTGTCCTTTGCGTGGCATTCTGAGCACATGCAACTGAAAAATGGTGGGAAATTAACAAAGCAAAGAGGAGGAAGAAGTAGGAGAAAAGAGATGAAGGAATGCATGCAAGGTGTTTGTGTTTTGCTCTTTCCATTAGACAAGAGCAGGTTCAAATTCTTGGGAAATATATGGGTTTTGATTGGTGGAGGAAGCAATAGATTTTCCTTATATTGGAGAAAGAAACAGATTGTTGGTTTATATAGAGTGAGGCTATGGGAGTGCGTATCCTCTGAGATATCTCATATTTTGCGTGACCGACGTGTCCGGTGCCTATTCGGAGGTGACGTAGGGGCCAGTATTATTTGAGCTTTGAGATTCGTGCATAACATATTGCAACAGTTGGGATTTTCCAAAAAGTCACGCAAAATATGAGATATCTCAGAGGATGCAAATTTGAGGCTATGGTGCTTTGCAATGTACATCTACTAGCAGGGGCGGATCTCTGTAGCACAGGAGAGGGCTGCTCTCCCTCCCCCCCTGAATTTTGAGTTTTAGTAGTGATCTATTGGTATCGATTTTCTCTCCTTGAAATATTTTTTTTTCTCTCTGGATGTTTGATTTATAATTCGAGTTAGATTTAGTATAAAAATCAAAATAAATTTTATGAATTATGATTGGTAATATTAATTATAAGTTATAAGATCAAAAATTACAAGTCAGGGTATTGAAAAATATATGTCAAAACATTATTTTTTATCGAGTATCCAATTAGTTAATGAGTTTAAATCCGATAAACTATTTAAACCCAATTTGATATTTTTTTTGCCCCCCTCTAACGAAAATCCTAGGTCCGCCATTGCCTACTAGTGTGTTTTAATTCAATCAGTGTCGGCTTTGTATCAAGACACGCAATGCATGAAAATCGAAGCACATCCAATGATTGTTGTATCAGGGCCAGATCCAATCAAGAGAAAAAAATTATCAAATCGGGTTTAAATAACTAATTGGATTTAAATTCATTAACTAATTGGATACTCGATAAAAAAAATGCTTTCACTTATATTTTTCAATGCTTTGACGTGTAATTTTTGAAGTCTTAACTTATAATTCTAATTACCAATTATAATTCAAGAAATTTATTTTGATTTTTACACTAAATTTAATATGAATTACAAATCAAACATTCAAAAGAGGACAAAAAAAATTTCATGAAGATAAAGTTAATCGAAACTGATAAATCACCACTAAAACTCAAAATCCAGAAGAGACGACTGCCTCCCCTAAAATCATGTGGGTCCACCTCAGATTGTATGAATACACACTTGATAGGTGTACATTGTAAAGCACCATAGCTTCATTCACTTTATTTAATGTATAAACAGTGAATATTATGTTAAAAATTATTTGTTTAGTTTCATTGACTTTGACTGGTAAGTTGTTGTGTTTATGTTCGTGCTATTTTCTGATAATATATCCTCTAATCATTGATCAGAGCCAGCAGAATTTATGCTGTGTATATATATATTCGCCTCTCTTTTAGACTTTCTAATCCTTCTTTATTTTTATTCAAGTGCTACTTTCTAATCCTTCTTTACTTTTACTTCGGATTCTGATCCGGTAGTCCGAATCCAAACTCAAATTTATGTTATTTTAAGCAAACCGGACCCACTAAAATGGATAGCATTAACAATTTATAACCAGTTTTAAAATGTTTTTCCTCAATTATATATTTATTTGTGGAGTTGCAAAGTTATCCATTGCACTACTTAGGAGAGGGTTTTTTTTTTATTGAAGAAATGGGATATTCCATTGTCAACTTGTCATTTTTTAGGGATGTGTTTTCTTTTTTTTTTTAATAAAATAGAGGCGGGTGCTTCAAAGGGAAGGGAGAGAGGTGAATGGACATGAAAGGAGCAAAGGAATATATATATATATATATATTTAAGAGGAGGGTTCAAATGCCTCTATTTTTTGTGTTTTCATTATGTCTCTATTTATAAAAATTTTAATAACTCAAAATTTAAATTTTAAAATTCAAAATAAAACCGTTAGATATGAACTATATCATTTTACCTATGCACATATAAAAAATTATGGCATTTTAACTTTGTTTTGATTGTCATCCTAAGCTTGTAAAAATGTATACAAATATGGATAATTTCTAGACATTGAATTTTCAACTTATTGATTCATATAAAAGCAAAATCAAAATGTGATAATTTTTTATGGGCATATAGAGAAAATAACATAGATTACATCTAACGGTTTTATTTTGACATTTAAATTTTAAATTTTGAGTTATTTAAGTTTTTAAAAATGAAGACATTTGAACCCTCCTCATTTTTTTAATTTGTTCTCTCCTAAATTTAAAGGATAGTAAACTTAATTTCCTCTTCATGTTTTTTCTTGCTTCCATTCTCTTTTTCTTTTTCTCAACTTGAGAGGAAATGGAACTAGATGTTAATATAAGGATTATTCGGTTGTAATATAGAATAGTAAAGTTGAATGGAATGTAGCTTCTATGTCAGCCTAATAAAATTGACATGAACTTAGAATAAAAGAGGTGGAGAAGAAGTCACTCTTCCAGTTATTTAATTCTAGAGGTGGCTTGAAATTTAGAATTGCACTAGAATTAGAAGAAATTCATTGTTTCTTCACCCCTCAATTATGATGTTTACGCGTCTAATTCTCGAATAAACAAAGGTTTTTCCAATATTTTCTTGACTTCGTCTCAAGAAAATGTCATAATAATATTTCTTTGAGATCTTTCTAGAGACAGAATTGTCTGCTCCTCTCAGTTCTCTAAATGAGGTAGATGTCATCCAGACTGTTCAGTTGATTTTCTATTAGCTTTTTTCTTAAAAAATTAGGCACTGCAGTTTGTAAAGTCAAATGATATCCATGCTTGCCACCTTTTCCTCAGACAGACTGTCTCTGGTAAACACTTGTTCTCTTTATCTAAACCACCAATTGACTCGCACTAGATGGTTTTTTTTTCTGAATTGCTCCATGGCTGAACAATGTTCAAGGACAATAATGGATACTCCTGGTAGAATGAACCAGCACACATTTTTAATGTTTTTATAATTAGTTTTGCATAAGATGGTGAAACAGTGGGAAACTAGGGGAAAACAGACTAGCATATAGTGGGAATCCTCAGTTTTATTTTTACGATTTCACAAGTGAGAGGAAGGAACAGGATACTCATTTCAGGGATAAAGGAGCTCTCAAAGGTATACTGGTACGTATAGGTTTTCTACTGGTACCAGCTTATATGGAAGCCAAATTAGAAGGAATGAGCTTTTAAATTAAGGTCTTTGTTAATTTGAATTTTATTTGAAACTTTTTAAAAATTTATTGTCAAAAATTTTAATTTATGAAAGTGATTCTTCTTCCTTCCTTTTGGTTTTAAGTTATTTGAAGTTTTGTAGTTTTCTATATAAAAATTTAATAGATTCAGAAAAGTAATTGTTCCATTAAATCATAAAAATAAAAATTAAATTAAAAAAAAAAATAAAGAGCACTGCGCCGTCCGTGGGAATCGAACCCACGACCACACGGTTAAAAGCCGTGCGCTCTACCAGCTGAGCTAGGACGGCTACATGTTAAATGAATATTTTTAAAAAATATAAAATATTAGAAATATTCGTTTCTTTCAATTGAAGGAACCAACTCGACTGATTCGATTGCAACACCAATACACCATGTCACCATCCCAAATTCGTAATATCGATTATCACATAATCAATGCTTTCCAGCCGAAATTCGCTTCCCTTCCCGCTCCTATTCAAAGCTTCCTCCGCAAGCCTCCCCTCTTTTTTAACCGCACCCAATTCCCTAATCGCACTTTTCTTTGTCACGACTCGCCATGGAATTGGGCGATTTGCACAAGGTGTGGGAGGTAAAAGCGCTGAAGAAGCCAGGCGAGGAAGAGGCGCTGGCCATGCTCGAAAAAATCGCCAAACAGGTCCAGCCGATCATGCGCCGCCGCAAGTGGCGTGTCAAGCGCCTTTCTGAATTCTAGTAATTGCACGTCCTTCTTTTCGAAAAATCTCAATTTACAATTTTCGATTTTGGTATAATTTTCAACAAAAGGGTAGTGCTTAAATCAATTTTCCTTTTGGTGTCTATTGAGTCCTGGGAACCCAGCTCTGCTTGGTCTGAATGTAGGTGGAGGTGTAGAGGTTAAGCTGAGGTTGAGGAGGCATAACAGGGAATGGGACTTCTTCCCGTTCGACCAGGTACTCGACACGATGCTACATGAGCTCTGCCACATTGCGCATGGACCGCATAATGCGCAATTTTACAAGCTTTGGGATGAACTTCGCAAGGTACTATTTGTAGCCTTATTTGAGGCAACTGTACTGGTTTGATGATTGTATGTACTGGATGTTACTGCCGAGTGCTGAATTACAACCAAATTCCTTTTTCTTTATCATATTTACATTTATAAATTTATTTTGTTTAAATGGCATTAGTTAATGAATTGGGGTTTCGATGCTAAACCAATGAAATTTGCAGCAGCAATTGACTATTCCTATAAGGTGCATGTTGATTGTCGAAAGTATATTTCTGATTGTCAGACTTTGAACAAGGGCATGTTGTTCTACACTTGTACTTGCTACGCAATGAGTGCTTCAATTAAGTTACAATGTTAATATTAGTAGCTTGTAAGTTGTAAATTTTTTTTGTATTGATTATATTCTTATTTGTATATTATCCTGTAATTTAATTAATGTAGGAATGTGAAGAACTTCTTTCCAAGGGCATAACCGGGTCTGGCCAGGGATTTGATGGACCTGGTAGGCGCCTTGGTGGGTTCACCCGTCAACCTCCCTTACCGTCTCTTCGGCAAACTGCATTGGCTGCAGCTGAAAAGCGAGCCCGTACAGGTGCCCTGTTACCTACTGGCCCAAGACGGTTGGGAGGTAATGATGACATCATGACAGCACTCAGCCCAATCCAGGCAGCTGCAATGGCAGCAGAAAGGAGAATGTATGATGATTTGTGGTGTGGGTCTGTGCTTGGTGAAAATTCAAATCCGGATCCAGTAAGAGGAGGCGGTGCAGGCTCTAGTAGTTGTAGTAGTAGTAATGCCACCAATTCTAAGAAGAGAGGAATAGATGAGATTACTGAGAGTGGCCCCCAGTCGTCGACCTCTGGTTCTTCATCTTCTAATTTGCAAATGGATTCTGAAGATGACATTGCTATTTTGTGGGAATGTAGTGCTTGCACTCTATTGAATCAAGTAATTACTAATTTTTCTTTGTTTTATTGTACTTCATTTGACCTGTCATTGCCAAATTCCAGGACTCTCATATGAATTTGATCCAGCATGGTATTGTTCCATCATTATATGATTCCTTTTGACCTTATTTAAATGGTCATTTGCATTGATACACTAAATTTATATATCATCAGATTTGACTGAATAATGCCGTCCTATTATTGTTTGTTGTATACACACACTTCGGAAAGTTTATTTTTTAACAACCCTCCTCAAATGATGTCTCCTTGCATGTATATGGAAGTCCATTTGATCAAGCATGCTAGGCCATCACAATTGTATGAAAACAATTCTGTATTGATTACTATACCTTGTTTAATATAGCATAATATCTGATACTAATATTTAACTAAATCTGAGGCTATCTTCTTTTCCTTTTTTTCAATTTTGGACAGCCTTTGGTGCTAACTTGTGAAGCTTGTGGGACAGTGAGACCAAAACCAACAGAAATGAAGTTCAAAACATGGTCATGTAAATTTTGCACTTTAGTAAACGATAACAAGTTAGAAAAATGCTCGGCATGTGCTCAATGGAGATACTCCTATGGGCCTCCCGTTTCTGCATCAGGTCCCTCCTATGATACTTAAATGTGAATGGTGGGTGAATTTTGTAAAGCTCTTCCCCGACCTAACTCTTTTTTTTTTTTTTTGGTTCATGGTTATATCTCTCCTCAATTTTTGCTTGTGTAATATAGAGGCTTGGTGGGTGGTAGTATGGTCTGGTAAAAAAAAAACAGTGAAAATGCATATTCTCTTATTGTTAGTATGGTTGTCCTGGAATATAATCCTAGGTTGAAACAGTGACATGTTTGGGTTTGTATTTCACAAAAGAAGTATTTGAATGGATTTATTTTTATTTCCTTGTTACCATAGTCTCTCCCACTTGCCTTTTCTTATTTTCATTTATGTTTGTTATATGCACGATCTTTTAGTGTTTAGATGCAAAGTTGATATTGCTCTGAAGTATCCTATGGTTAACAAAATGCACAGTAAAAGATTATCCAATGATTGAGCTAATTTTTGTTGTAATAGTTGTGTTGATTTTGCTGATATACATTGAATCTGCACCACAGTACAAACATCAAACCCCTTTAGGTTAAGTTTTACTTTTATTGATTATAAATTATGCATAGAAAGCTGATAAAAAGGTGGATAAGCTTCTTTTAGAATGTGAAAAAGGAAACATGTGTTTATGTCCAAACATGTTTACATATTATTAGCGGATTAAAAAGACATAAGAAAAGCTACCTACAAGTCCAAAATCACCCATTTATTATACATCAAATTAAGCCAACTTTGATAGAAAAGAAAAAAAAAAAAAAAAAAAAACATTAGTGAGGGTATGGTTCTTTGTAAATGCGGATCTATTGATTCATATCTTTATTTTTTTTTAATTTAAATAGATCTAAACTGTTCAACATGATCTCTGTATTAAAAGGAACTAAAAGATCAAATCTTATATTTATTTAAAAATTCACTATTTTTTAGATAGGCAGATAATCACTATTTTCAGGTTGTCTAAATTTTTTACTTGTCTAGAAATATAATAAAAAAAATCTAAATAATATCAAAATTTGATTTTGAAGTATATTTGTTCAAAACGAATTGTTTTAACTTTAAAAAACGAAAATATAAATTCATAGTACTGGGTACTGACCCCAGAGCTTCAATCAAAAATCATTTAGCTCGGTTTTGTTAGGCGCTAGAAATCTCTATCGTGGCTATTTGGCGAGAACCTTCCAAAACTGTCGATACACTGAAAAACTATTGGAGTTCAAAATGCCGTAGTAGAAACCATACAAAAAAAAAAAAAATGCCGTAGTGATGAGGCAAACTCCAAGCAGGTTCCTGGCTATTATAGCATTAGCATATTTTCATGACGCAGCCTTATGTGACTGATGCTGCATCAGCATCTGACCTGTAATCAAGGGAGTCCAAATGAATATATAGTCATGCTGTGGCAACTTATGTTGCGGGTTTGCTTTATCCTATGATTAATCCTCTCTCTTTATTTTCTTTTTTGGCCATCAGCTGATGATTTTTCACTGCTGGTGTGGGTAGTAGAAAGTTCTAATAAATTCACATTCTGTGAAACAACAATGAAGTAACATATATAGTGTTATTTCGAAAAATCTCACTAGAAAATATTTTGAATTGTTAGGCATGATGATCAATCTTGAACCGGATTGATGCGAATTCTGATCAAATTGTCCAGATTTAAACTCAAACGGTGAGGTAACGCAGGTAATCCGGACTCGTATGAACAACAGAACATCGGTGGTTGGTTTGGGACTTTGGGTAGGGAGGGACCTCATTAAAAGTGTCTCACCTTTTTCCATTTAATAAGAGAATAATAATGGAAAATTTCAAGTCAACATATATTGACTTGGAGATTGGAGCTCTTAGGTGGAACAAGTCAAGGTGCACCGATATTGAATTAAACATTCCTCTCTTCTCTTGACAAACACAGCTTTCTTTGAGTTTGAAGCATTCCTACCCTTAACACAAAGGTTAAGCAAGCTTAAAGAATCATGCAATGGACATAATATATTACTAATTATTGAACATTGTATATATAATAATAGATGAGGGTTCAAATGTCTAGTATTGTATATCTCATTGTGCCTTATATATCTATATATATATATATATATATATATGAGTAAAGCTAATATACACTTAAGTGTACTAATGAACCCATACACTTAACCCTAGAACCGTACGATTAGCTTTGAGATTTGTGTAGATTCTTTAAAAGTCGTGTAGCTTTTTTAAAAGTCATGATACACGAATCTCAAAGCTAATCGTACGGTTCTAGGGTTAAGTGTATGGGTTCATTGGTACACTTAAGTGTATATTAACTTTACTCATATATATATATATATATATGTATGTATGTATGTATGTATATATAGAGGAGGAATCAAGTTACAACATTTTTTGAGTTACAATAAGTTACAACAAGTTTTTTTTTTAAATTTGAAAGTCCAAATCGTCGATCCAAACCGTTAGATGTGATCTCTACAATAAAATGTGCTTAGAGACCAAATTTTATATTTTTTGGAATTTTTTTACTATTTATTAAGATGAGTACAAAATTCAATGGTCTAAATTTAACTAGTTTTTGTACTTATCTTAATAAATAGTAAAAAATTTCCAAAAAATGTAAAATTTGGTCTCCAAGCACATTTTATTGTAGATATCACATCTAACGGTTTGGATCGACGATTTGGACTTTCAAAATTAAAAAAAAAAGCTTGTTGTAACTTGTTGTAACTCAAAAAATGTTGTAACTTGATCCCTCCTCATATATATATATATATATATATATATGAGGAGGGATCAAGTTACAACATTTTTTGAGTTCCAACAAGTTACAACAAGCTTTTTTTTTTTAATTTTGAAAGTCCAAATCGTCGATCCAAACCGTTAGATGTGATATCTACAATAAAATGTGCTTGGAGACCAAATTTTATATTTTTTGGAATTTTTTTACTATTTATTAAGATGGGTACAAAATTCAATGGTCTGAATTTGACTAGTTTTTGTACCCATCTTAATAAATAGTAAAAAAATTCCAAAAAATGTAAAATTTGGTCTCCAAGACATTTTATTGTAGAGATCACATCTAATGGTTTGGATCGACGATTTGGACTTTCAAAATAAAAAAAAAGCTTGTTGTAACTTGTTGTAACTCAAAAAATGTTGTAACTTGATCCCTCCTCTATATATATATATATATATATATATATATATATATATATATATATATATGGCAAATGCTTCTGTGCATACAAGGACCTATTTGTAAAATGAACATATTTTTATTTTCAAAGTTTAAATAGTTGATCCGAACCGTTCAGCTTGTTCTCCATATTAATATGTGCTTGGAGACCAAATTTTACATTTTTCTGAATTTTTTTACTATTTATTAAGATGGGTACAAAATTCAATGGTCTGAATTTGATATTTTTTGTACTCATCTTAATAAATAGTAAAAAATTTCAGAAAAATGTAAAATTTGGTATCCAAGCACATATTAATATGGAGAACAAGATGAACGGTTCGGATCGACTGTTTGAACTTTGAAAATAAAAATATGTTCATTTTACAAATAGGTCCTTGTATGCACAGAAGCATCACTCTATATATATATATATATTTTTTGTAAAAGTTCAAAAGTTGATCTTAACTAGGGGTGTCAATGGCACCCTTTTATCCGTTTATCCAACCTGTACCGTATTCGATAAAACGGGTATGGATAAGATTTTTTTTCGTAAACTTATCGAGTACGGATAAAGATTTTTTTTTCCGTTATCAAAATGGATAAGAGTACGGATAAAACCTATTTCGTATCCGTTATCCGATCGACAAATTATACATAAAAAATTATATATATTATATATCTTAATAAATATTGAATTATTATCAATCTCCAACAGTCCAACTGAAGATTTATTAAATTTTCTAACTTGAACAATTGACCATTTATATAACTGTGTTAAACATAATTCACCATTAAAGTACTTGAACAATTAACCATCTTGTTTTTATTTGCATACTTGTTTTTTTTTTTCTCTTTATTAAAGAACAGAGATATTTGTATTTTAATAACAGGAGAGGAGTCTGATCTGGCTGTTACTGTTTCCTCGCTATTTCCACGGTTTTTCCTGTTTGGCGTCCATTTTGACTGGAGAGGAAATTTCCTTTTTAATATGATTGGCCCGTAAGTGAAACTAAGATTTTTCAGTCAAAAAAGTAAGATTGACTTTTTTAGCTTAAGGGCATTTCCGGAAAAAAGAGGAGATTTTCATGTATACTACATAAAAATTATTGTATTTATTATCATAAATTTTATAATTACATATTTATTATTCTAAATTCTAATAATTCACATATTTATCCAATATAATCTATATATATTATGTTCAAAATTTAAATTAATTATGTCTAAAATTCTGAAAACTATAATTAATCAAAAATTTAGTTAAAACTAATCACATTTGTCATGTACACTCTCTCTTCATCTAGACATGCATATTCTTATTATCCTCTTTCTCTTCATTGTATATCTATATATCTATTCCAATCTCCCATCTAGATCTTTCTTCCTCACGAGTTCCTTTCTAGATTTTAATGTTTCTTTTTATCTATATATTCCATAACAACTGACAAAAATTGGATTGGTGTTGGAAAGGGAAAGACATAAATGTTAGAGATGGCACGATAGATGAGGAGAGAGTTCAATGCTAAATAGGTGGGAGAGACGAGGAGAGGAAAAGTCGCAATTTTATAGTTTATAGGGTGGGAGAGAGGAGGAGATTTGAATGCTAATTGAGTTAATATGCGAGTTATTAGAATTTAGGATGATAAATGCATAATTATAAAATTTGTGATGGTAAATACGTAATTTTATAGTTTTTGAGTGGTATATATGATATTCTTAAAAAAAATAGAAAGTAAGATTTTAGACATAGGAGTGTGGTTATGGTAATTTGCAATGCTACCTAGAGCTATGTACTATTAATTTATATTCTTATTTTTAAAATTCAAACATATAATCTGAATCATACAATATAATCTTTACATGAAAAATATACCAAAATATTATTTTTAGAAATATTTTTCTATCTTTTTAGATAGGTAAAAAATCACCTGATCTAAAGATTTGAGCCATTCAAAAGTAATGATTTTTTTAATCTTTTTAAAATATAACAAAAGTTTTTTAAAATATAAGATTTGACTTACAAGTATATATTTATATGGAGATTATATTGAGTGGTTCAGATTGATAATATGAATTTAAAAACTGAGATATAAATCTGTGAACTAATATGCGCACTATAAATTACCATAACCTCACTCCTATAATTATAGGTGTTCATATACACGCAAAAGTATTGAATATTATATATATATATTTTTTTCTAAATGGTATAGTATGGATCATGAAAAATAAAAGAAAGATGTATGATTAAATAGGTGTATTATAATATTTTTATTTAAAATCCATCGCATCGGTATATAATAATTGGGGGAAAAATAGCCCATTCACACAGAATGAGTTCCTCGGAAGTAATTCAAATTTTGAGTTTATAATTCAAACAGTCCATTAACAATCCGGATTAAATTGAAAATTAACGATGAATATTAATTAATTAATAGGAAGCGGACAATTTAAAATTTGTCTCGATCGAACGATCTAAATTCTCACGAGCAAATTAAACATTTGAATTATATAATTCGAAAAACTCTGAAATAATACTAATTCGTCATTCATACAAAATATTGAATTAACAAAATAGTCTAAAAGAGGCTTTTGGATTGCATCAAAAAACAAAATAACAACACTATTCTCTTGCAGACATGCACTATTCTCAATTTAGTGCTATGTAAGATAGATTAGGATAAAAGAGCTAAACTGTCAATGCTCAGAGATCTACAGGAACCTTCCTAAGATAGCAGAAACCACTTTAAGTAAGAGACAATAATAAGATTAACAAAGCTTCTCTCTCTCTCTCTTTAATATCTTCTTTTTGGTAAAGAATTACTAGAATGAGAATACAATCCCTTGGTGGGGGACCCAAAAACTCCAAATAAATTTCTTATTATCGGTTGCATAAATAGATCAGACATTTCTCTCTTTACAAGGTTAAATAGATCCAAATTATATCATCTCTAATCCCTATCCCTTATAAAGGGCTCAGAAAAATTGTCAACAAAATTGCCAACAATAGCAGCACCACAACCCCACTCTCTCCTTTTTCAGGGATGATTCAATTGCATTTCTCCAAAACACCCCACAACAATTCATCACGCATCTGGCAGCCTCTGCTAGTGTTTAAAAAAAAAAAAAAAATTCATCACGCATGCATGTCTTTAAATAGGCCACCACTGACATGTCATCTCCCAAATTTCTCTTTAGCGTACCATTTATTCCCCAGAGGCCAGAGGAGACTTTTTTTTTTTTCTCTTTCTCACTTTCACACCACAGAGCTCTGCAATTGCAGTTGCAGAGATCATTTTGTACAATTCAACCTTTACATCACATGCATCCCATTAATGGTGGCTTGGATTCTCTTCTTTCTATCTCTAGTCTCTTTCTCTTTCTAAAGGTACTATGTATTCAAGCAAAAATGTCCAAATCGGCTTACAAAGACAGATTTGGAGACCAAAACACCCAAATCAATGAACCCATAAAAAGAAAGTTTAAAACGACCAGAGATTATGATAGCAAGAAAAGAAGATACAAAAAACAAACAAAGGATTTAACTTTAAAGCCCATCATTCCCTCATTATTTTTACTGCCAACTAAAAACAAAACAGATGCCACATTAATGGGGAAATATCCGAATTTAAGCAATTGATTTGCACTTGTAATCTACATCCACCTCAAAGAAAGAGCATTACATGAAAAAAGAAACAATAACAAAAGATAAGATTAATAGGCCTGATATTATCTCTATTTCCACCTCTTATCATTCATGCTAGCTTGAGATAAACCAATTTCAAAGGTTTAATTAAGACCACCAATATAATCCCACGAAAAATAAAGAAAAAGATAAGAAGTTTAAAAAAAAGGCCAATTTAAATAAGAAAAGGAGAACACACATCCATCTCTTTGCTCACTCCTCAAATTTGCAACAACAACCCTGATCATTCTTCAATCCGCTCCTATGACGGAGGCGGCATCCCAGCATGCTGCATGATAAACGGATGCTGAAGGAGTTGCGGGGCGGTAAGCCTTCTCGCCGGGTCTCTTTGTAAGCACATTCTAATAAAATCCCTAAACTCAGCTGAAGCACTGATAGGAACCTGAGGCGGCTCTGAGTAGCAAATCGCACACATCAGCGAAGCCCAATCTCCTTGCTTTCCCAAGTTCTCTCCAAAGGGGAACCTCCCCAGGTAGAACTCAAGGATGCTCAACCCGAAACTCCAAATATCACCCGCATACCCATCATATCTCCCATGGTTCAGATCCGTGTTGATCCTCTCTGGGCTCATGTAGGCTATTGTCCCCACTGCCGAATTACATGGGTCCATGGTCTGTGCTAGGATCCGCCCGACTCCGAAATCCGCTATCTTCACCCGCCTCTCTGAATTGATCAACAGATTCGACGGCTTGATGTCACGGTGCACTATGTGACGCCGGTGCAGATAGGCCAATCCTCCTAGTACCTGATGAGAATAAATCGATAATCCGATTTTAGGCACTATATCTAATAAAAGAACAACATACAGATAACTAAATAGAAGAAAAAGATTTGAAATTGTACCTGGCGAGCCACATCAGAGAGGGAGGCTTCATTGGGGATGCGGCGACCCTCGAGGGATCCACCATCCATGTATTCTAAAAGGATCTGGATCTCACCACCTTGGACATACATGCCGTGGCACTGCACCACAAAGGGGTTATCCGAGGTGTGAAGGATCTCGATCTCACGGGCTATCTGCCGTCGAACAGTTTCTTCATGGTTGCCATAAATCACCTTCAAGGCATAGATCCGGTTGGTGGAGCGCTGGCGCACAAGCCAGACGGTGCCTCCGGTACCGCTACCGATGCGGCGCAAGCGCTCCAGGTCAGAGATTGGAGGTGTGACGATCGGGCCAGTGGTGGTGGTGGTGGTGGTAGAGGGAGCGGTGGAGGGAGGTGGAGGGAGAGGTAGAGGGACAGCGATAGAGGTGAGGTCGCGTTCGGGGAGGGGGAGGGTTAAATCCGGCCGACGTCGGGCACGGTTAGGTGTAGCGGGTTGACCGGGTCGGAAGTTGCCTGGAGCTGTACTGTTGGCGCCGGGTCTCATGATTGGTTGTGGTTCTTGCTTTTCTTTTCTTTTCTTTTATGGGATTTTTTTTGGAAGGTCAGTGGTATTGATGGTTGTGAAATTAGGAAATGATGAGTGGGAATCGGGGTGGGGTAAGATAGAGAAGAGACAGAGAGAGAAGAAAGAAAAAGGAGTGGTTAATGAAAGTGAGCGGACATAGTTTTTTATACGAGACTAATGAGACTATGAGAGAGAGAAGGGGAAAAATAAATAAAGCGATTAGGGGATTTTAGAGTTTAGAGTTTAGACTGCTGCGATCCGATGCCCGATCCGCATGCATACAGCTTTAAGATTCCAAGTTCGCACGAATCTTAATTCAAATGGACGGATTCAACCGATCATCGGATCGCTGTTTTGTTTGATCTTGGGGGTGGAAAATTTTGTGATTTGATCTTGAACAGGTCTAGAAGGTCCAGTATTGTAAATTGTAAGATTAAATTGGGGCATTTTGTAGGGTTAAATTAAGGGCTCTGAAGTCTGAACCTCTGACTGATTCAACATATATAGTTCCGTTCCGTTCCGTTCCGTTCCGTTCCGTTCCGTTCCGTTCCGTTCCGTTCCGTTGCTTAACGAATCAGAAGGCCACTACTATGAGCTCTGAGCTCTGAGCCTCTGACCAATTCGTATCGACGTATCCCCAACCAAGTCCATCCTCTGAAAAAGTTCACAGCGTGGATCAAAAGTTTAGATTTTAGTCGACCTCTCTATTTAGTATTTACCAAGTCAAGATTAAACATCATAATATAAATATAATCACATTTATTTTAAAGTTCAAAACATACCCTTATTCGTCTGCATTGTTTTAGGTTTATTAATTTGGTTCTTATTATTTTTTCAAGCTGTACATTCATACAAACGAATAAATATAGAGGGAACACCGACCAAGACAGAATATTAATATTCTATGTGATCATTCCATTTGAATTTTATTTGGTTGATATGAACTACTTTATGTCATATGTGTATCTAGACGTAAGAATAAGTTTCTAATTGGACAAAGATTAGTAATTGTATTCGGTGCTTTCGAACAGATTCAAGAATCATATATTCACGGAACTATAAAAAGCGATATATTTACCGAAAGATGTATTTAAAAAAGTAATTAAAGAGGATTCGGTTTAATCACAAAAAAAAAAAGAACTTTCTTTATATTGTAGGCTGTGGGCTTCAGAACCGTAAAACTTATAAAAACAGTTATATATATAAAGAGGTAAAATTAGAAAAATTTAAATTAGAGAGTTTCAACGTAAAATGTATGTATGGCAATTGAAATTTGAACTAGTTTTCACCATTACAAAGTGTAATTATAACAAATGAATTCTAAGTACCTATTTAACATTTTATAAGAGAAACTGAATGATTAAAAACAATGATTTAAATAACGTTTATCACGTAATAGCGGTCGGGTTAAAAAAATTGCGCTATACCCAAATAGCGGCGCTATTTGGACATAGCGCTATAGTTTTTTTGGGAGAAAAACGCTATAGCGGTGCTATAGAGCGCTATTTAAAACATTGATTAAAAACTTAAAAATAATCAATTTAATTCGATATACATAAGTTAACAGATTAACAAAACTTGTCGGTAGCCGATCGATTCATCTCAATTATATGAAGAATATATTAAAATTTACTTTCCAATTAAAAGCTATATATTTTGTTAGTTGTCAACTTGTCATAATTACCAAGTAAATATGACTTTTAATATCTCCATTCCCATATTACAACTGATATTAGACAAATCTAGTCATGAATAAAGAGTCCCGTTAGTATCATATTAGTGTCATATGACACTAAATTCAAAATTGATTGAATAGATTTTAAACGACTAATTTAAACCGTTCAAACAGATTTATTTTATGAGTAATGCGTTTACATGTAAATTTTTTATATTTTAAAGTTATTTTAGTATCAAATCAAGCGGAAAAAATGTTGAAAAATGGATGCATTAAAATTAACTTAAACACTCACACATTTGACCGTTTGACTTGATACTAAATAAATTTAAAATTTTTAAATTTTGTATGTAAATGCACAACTAATGAAGTTGATCAGTTTAAACGGTTTGGATTCATCGTTTGAAGTCGATTCGATAGATTTTGGAGTTTGTGTTATATAAGTTGAAATGACACTAATATTATATTAACCAGACTCATGTAAATTAATAAAAATATAAATAAAATAAAATATTGAACAAAAATCAATCGTAGTTAGCAACGATAATCACCAAACGTACATACATGAGGAAAGATTTTTCGCGCAAAAAGTTTGAAAAAAGTGATGCCTCCCCAATTAAATTCAAATTAATTATCAAGAATATTATATATATGAACAAACAATTAGATTTCAGCATTCAAGTCTATACAGGTTCCAATGCATTAGATGGAATCAAATGTTTAAATAACGTTTATAACGTCATAGTGGAATAGCTGAAAAATGACGCTATGCTGATATAGCACGAAATAGTACGCTATAATACTTTAGCTTTTTGATCTGAAAGTACTATAGCGTGCTATTTAGAACTTTGATTAAGAT
The DNA here is from genome assembly GCA_033356055.1 of Carex pumila. Classification (NCBI taxonomy): domain Eukaryota; kingdom Viridiplantae; phylum Streptophyta; class Magnoliopsida; order Poales; family Cyperaceae; genus Carex; species Carex pumila. The sequence goes on from JARJHM010000931.1 coordinate 47,492, forward strand.
GAAAAGAGATAGAGAGAATAAGGAGGCTAAAATAAAATTACATAAAAAATTTTATTAAAAAAATATATAATTTTTTATTTTTATCAATTTTCATTTTATTTTTTGCAAAATTTACTATTAATCTCCTCATAAAATAAAATTACATGACATTAATTCATTCCATCTCTCCAATCTAAATGAATATGTACCTTTTGTACCAACGGGGATTTTGGACATCAATAAACAACCAAAGTTGAAAGTTGAAAGAAATTGAAAGAGACACCACATGGCTAATATATTCCTTTTCTGTGGGACCCGCTTCTCCAAGAATTCTTCAACGCATCGATTAAATGATTCACAAATTGAACTCGGTTTTCACAGGACCAAGTTTAACTAACTAGTCCACCTAATCAAAATTTCCTATTCCTTTCGCAACTCGCAAGTCAATGTTGACATGCTAATTATAGCAAAATCAAATTTAGCCTTTATTCAGTACAAGTTTCATCCCTTTTTAACCTTAAAACTCATACATAAATTATTTTAAAATGCTTATATTCGTTTTCTTTAGCAGAAAAAAAAAAAAAGGTGAATCGTGTATTAGACGAAATGCAGATGATTTTCTCCGGACAAGCGAAATTATTATTCTTTTTGCCTACGGGCTTCTTGCAATATATATATATATATATATATATATATATAGACAGGCTAATACGCTTTCGGCAGCACTTCGGCCGAAGTGCTGCCACCCGTTTTTCGATTTTTCAAAATCAAAATGGTCGATCCGAACCGTTCATCTTGTTCTCCATATTAATATCTGCTTGGAGACCAAATTTTACATTTTTTGGAATTTTTTTGCTATTTATTAAGCCACTTTGAAAATCGCTGATCCAACGGTGGCTTGCCAAAACAGTAAAATCAGGGGTTCACCGTTGGATCAGCGATTTTCAAAGTGGCTTAATAAATAGCAAAAAAATTCCAAAAAATGTAAAATTTGGTCCCCAAGCAGATATTAATATGGAGAACAAGATGAACGGTTCAGATCGACCATTTGAATTTTGAAAAATCGAAAAACAGGTGGCAGCACTTCGGCCGAAGTGCTGCCGAAAGCGTATTAGCCTGTCTCTCTCTCTCTCTCTCTCTCTATATATATAGATAGATATAGATATAGATAGGCTAATGTGCATTCGAATGTATATGGTACGAAGTGCTTACGGTCCAAATTTGAAATTTCAAAATCCAAATAGTCGATCCGAATCGTTCATCTTGTTCTCCATATTAATATGTGCTTGGAGACCAAATTTTACATTTTTCTGAATTTTTTACTATTTATTAAGTATTTTACAAAATCGTTAATCTAACGGTGGCTGCACAAAACAGTAAAACCGTTGGATCAACGATTTTCAAAGTGGCTTAATAAATAGTAAAAAAATTCAGAAAATGTAAAATTTGGCCTCCAAGCACATATTAATATGGAGAACAAGATGAATGGTTCGGATAGACCGTTTGGATTTTGAAATTTCAAATTTGGACCGTAAGCACTTCGTACCATATACATTTGAATGCACATTAGCCTATCTCTCTCTCTGTATATATATATATATATATATATATATATATATATATATATATAGGAGGGATCCAATTACACCAAAAATGGTGACACCAGATTACACTCTATATTTTCAAGTTCAAACAGTTGATTCAAACCATTTAACATGATGGATATGTTAAAATGTGCTTATAGATCAAATTTTACATTTTTTTTTGAATTTTTTTACTATTTATTAAGATGAGTACAAAATTCAATGGTTTGAATATAGTGATTTTGTTAAATACTTAATAAATAGTAAAAAAAATTCAAAAAAAATATAAAATTTGATATGCAAGCACATTTTATATATATATATATATATATATATATATATATATATATATATATATATATTATGTTGAATGGTTTGGATAGGTTTGGATCGGTTCTTTGAACTTTGAAAACTTTAAAAATTGAGAGTGTAATTCGGTGTCACTAAAAAAAGATGTAATTGGATCCCTCCTCGTATATATATATAGAGAGAGAGAGTTGGGCTATGGTGCATTGCAATGCATGGGCATCCTTGTGCATTGGACAATAAATCACGGATTCAAAGTCCAAATGACTGATCCAAACCGTTCATCTTGTTCTCCATATTAATATGTGATTGGAAACCAAATTTTACATTTTTTGGAATTTTTTTACTATTTATTAAGCCACTTTGAAAATTGCTGATCCAACGGTGACTGTTTGGAACAGTAAAATCAGAAGCCACCGTTGGATCAGCGATTTTCAAAGTGGCTTAATAAATAGTAAAAAAATTCCAAAAAATGTAAAATTTGGTCTCCAAGCACATATTAATATGGAGAACAAGATGAATGGTTTGGATCGGTCATTTGGACTTTGAATCCGTGATTTATTGTCCAATGCACATCATGGCCTATGCATTACAATGCACCATAGCCCAACTCATATATATATACGAGATGGGTTACGGTAAATTGCAATGTATAGTCATCTTTGTATATTGGACTATAAATTACGTGATTCAAAGTCCAAATAACTGATCCAAACCGTTCATCTTGTTGTCCATATTAATATGTGTCTGGAGACCAAATTTTATAATTTTTGGAATTTGTTTATTATTTTTTTAGATTTATTGAAAATTGCTGTTTTTAGACAAATATGGACCATAAAAAAAAGTGATTTTCAATAAATATAAAAGAATAGTAAAAAAATTTCAAAAAATATAAAATTTGGTATCCAAACACATTAATATGGACAACAAGATGAATGGTTTGGATTAGTTATATGAATTTTGAATCACGTGATTTATAGTCCAATGTACAAAAAAATACTATACATTGCAATGTACCATAGCCCATCTCTCTCTCTCTCTCTCTCTCTATATATATATATATAGAGAGAGAGAGAAGGGTTCAATTGCCTCCATGTTGTTGTGCCTCCATCTCTCTCCATCATTTTCAAAGTTTAAACAGTCGATCCGAACCGCTCAACCTAACCTCCATACTAAAATATGTTTGGAGACCAAATTTTATATTTTTAGGAATTTTTTTACTATTTTTTTAGATAGGTACAAAAATATTGTTTTTAGATGGTTCAGATTTACTGATTTTGTGCATATCTAAAGAAATAGTAAAAAAATTCCTAAAAATATAAAATTTGGTCTCCAAACATATTTTAGTATGGAGGTTGGGTTGAGCGGTTCGGATCGACTGTTTGAACTTTGAAAATGATAGAAAGAGATGGAGACATGATGGAGGCATTTGAACCCTCCTCATATATATATATATATGAGAAGAGATCCAATTACATCCTTTTTTGGTGACACCGAATTATACTCTCCATTTTTAAAGTTTTCGAATTCCAAACAATCGATCTAAACCGTTCAACATGATGGATATATTAAAATATGCTTGCAGATCAAATTTTATATTTTTTTTACTATTTATTTAGTATTTTACAAAATTGTTGTTTTCAGACCACTGAATTTTTGTACTCATCTTAACAAATAGTACAAAAATTCTGAAAACTGTAAAACTTAATCTGCAAGTACATTTTAACATATCAATCATATTAAATGGTTTGGATTGACTGTTTGGACTTTGAAAAAATAGGGTGTAATCCGGTGTCACAAAAAAAGGGGTAATTGGATCCCTCCTATATATATATATATATATAGAGAGAGAGAGAGAGAGAGAGAGAGAGTTAGGCTGGGGTGCTATGGATAGCATAGTGGCCCCTATGCTACGGCTCCATATTCGAATTTTTAAAATACAAACGGTCGATCCGAACCGTTCATCTTATTCTCCATATTAATATCTGCTTGGAGACCAAATTTTACATTTTTCTGAATTTTTTTACTATTTATTAAGTATTTTACAAAATTGTTGATCCAACGGTGGCTGCACAAAACAGTAAAACCGTTGGATTAGCGATTTTCAAAGTGGCTTAATAAATAGTAAAAAAATTCATAAAATTATAAAATTTGGTCTCCAAGCAGATATTAATATGGAGAATAAGATGAACGGTTCGGATCGACCGTTTGGATTTTAAAAACTCGAATATGGAGCCGTAGCATAGGGGCCACTATGCTATCCATAGCACCCCAGCCTAACTCTCTCTCTATATATATATATAGTAAGGCTACCATATATTGCAATGCATAAGCATTTTTGTACACATATTTAAAGTTCAAATAATTGATCCAAATCGTTCATCTTGTTCTCCATATTAATATGTGTTTGGAGACCAAATTTTACATTTTTTGGAATTTTTGTACTATTTTTTTAGATTTATTGAAAATCATTGTCTTTCAGACAAATCTGGACCATAAAAAAACATTAATAAATCTAAAAAAATAGTAAAAAATTTCCAAAAGAAAATATAAAATTTAGTCTCCAAACACATATTAATATGGAGAACAAGATGATCGGGTTGGATTTGTTATTTGAACTTTGAATTCGGTATTTATAGTTCGATATATAAAAATGTCTATACATTATAATGTATGGTAGCTTTACTCTATATATATAGGAGGATTCAAATGCCTCCATTTTTGGTACCTCCATCGTGCCTCTATTTTTAAAAACTTTAATAACTCAAAATTTAAAACTTAAAAGCTAAAATAAAACCATTGAATATGATCTACATTATTTTATCTATGTACGAGTAAAAAATTACGTCATTTCAACTTTGTTTTGATTGTCATCAAGAGCTTGTAAAAACGTACTAATATGGATAATTTCTAGACATTGATTTTTCAACTTATTGATTCACATAAAAAGAAAACCGAAATGTGATAAAAAAAATTCGAGCACATAGATAAAATAGCATAGATCACATCTAATGGTTTTATTTTGAAATTTATAATTTAAATTTTGAGTTATTAACGTTTTAATAATAGAGGCATGGTGGAGACAAAAAATAAAGGCATTTGAACCCTTCTTATATATATTATTCTTTATTAAAATCTAAGAGCACCGAAATTTTAGAGGTGTCAATAAAATGCTTTTTATTAAGTTAGATATGCGTAAGATTGTTCACTAGCTTATTAGTTAAAGATATAGATAAGAAAAAGGAATTATTACAATTTTTCATATTCACTATTCTACTCCTATACAACACTGTGTTTTGGAAAGAAATTATCAAATTAGAAAATCTAGGTCAATGTAGACCTACCAGCCTGGCATTCAATCCAATGTGAATTCTCTATCTAATCTAGGTCAATGTAGATCTACCAGACTGGCATTCAATCCAATGTGAATTCTGGATAGAGGTGTGGAATCAACCCCATTCTCTAGCTACCCTATATCCTGAATTGTTTTTAATTTGTTGCAATCCCAATATTAGCATTCAAGAGGTCAAGTTCAAAAGATAGTTAGATTCCTTTATGCTTGAGGAATGAACACACATTCTCCATACAATTAGTACCATCTTATTTACTCACAATATGACAAAATATTTTGGAGATGGGAATCTTTTGGTTATTTCTCAGTAAAATATTTGTACAAGTTGCTCAATTTTAATGATATTCAACTCCCCAGATCTTTGTTATGGTGGCATTTACCCCTTCCTCATAAGATTAAAATTTCCATATGGTTACTTAGTAATAACAAAATTCTGACCAAAGATAGACTTAGAACCAAAGGATGGTCAGGTAGTAGAACTTGCCAACTCTATGCTGATGATGAAACAGTGAACCATTTGTTCTTGAACTGTCAATTAGCACAACATCTTTGGTTCTGAATGGGCCTCAGCCAAAGACATTTCCTTGAGTGGCATTCTATTGCAGATATCATTGAATTCTTTTTTACTTTAAACAAACACTCTCTTTTTTTTTTGAAATACCATGACAGAAGCTTAAACAAACACTCTCAGCTGATTGCTTTTCTAGTAGTCTTTAGTGTATTTTGTCAGACTTTATGGAAATTGAGAAGTGAATCTTGCTTTCAACACACTAATAAGAAATCTTTTAGATCAATTATACTCATGATTGTGGCTTTGGTTAATTATTGGACAGGGATGATCGATCAAAAGACAATCAAGGGAGTTCTAATTCTATGCTGGATGCCGAATTCTATTGAAGAAATCCCACTGAGGATCGATCTGGGATCCAGAAGACACCCAAATGGTGTTGTATCAGCCCCTTGAAGAGGATGATGACGATGCATCCCGCTTTCTGTTATTTAGCATCAACCTTACATTAAATATTTTGTTGCATTTTGTTCTGTCTCGGCTACTATGCTGATCAAAGAACATGGTTTTAGATGTCGGTTGTTATTTTGGATGTAGTACTTTGAACTTTTGCTTTGTTAGTTTGGATGTTTGATTGTAATGCAGACTTGGTTTTTTTTAATGAAACGGGTTAAATGCCTTTTATCAAAAATAAAAAATAAAAAATATTCATTATTGCATCGGTAACAATATTTTATATTGATTAATTTTTCGTATTCATTACAAAATGTGTAACAGTTTAGCTATTTCACATTCATTATTCCCATCGGTAATTGATTTATACAAATTTCTATATCCATACATTTAACTAAACAATATATTACTATGTTTGATTGGTATATATATAACTTTTTGCATAGTTTTATTTATTAGTAATTTATAATGTGATGGATATATGCTATAGTTTATATAATTTTATTAATTATTAATTAATATTATTTCAAAATTAATAAGACTAATAATTATAATTTTTGTATATTTACGATATTATCTTTATGTACGTAATGTATTTAAGATAATATATTATTCGGTTGCTATATTTTTGGATTAAATTATAGAAATTATTATTTATTCTGTATTTATGCTGTATACGTCGTTATCTATTAATTTTAACAGATAAAAATAGAATAAAATTAAGTCTAACACTTACGGATAAAAATAAAATACAGATAAAATTAATTTTAAACAATTACATATATCAAACTACTTCCATCTCCGTATTTCCTGCATCCGATCTTCTAACTGATAACACAAAATTTAGGATGTAAAGTTCTCTGTTTTCATAGTATCCCTCCTCTCTCCAGCTTAGAGCAGGTCCGCTGCACTGACAGCTTTTATGACGTCTCAGATTTTTTTTTAAGTTGCTTGACAATTAGCATACCAGCACAGCTGGTCAGCTGCACAAGCGCGATATTGCAAACCTGGATAATACAATTATCAAACCTAGTTAATTGATCGATTTTTTAAGAGGGTTTTATTCCAAGAACAATATATTCTTGTGGCTTGTTAAGTTTGGTGTTCTAAGACTGTTCTGTTATTTTGAGATGAATTACTTTGATACTAGTAAATTTTGACAACTCCTAATATAGTGATAGCTTAAGGTTCTGTTAAAAGGGAAATCTGGTTATGATCAGAAACAATCTTTCAATTGTTGAAGAATATTATGATCTCAAGTATAGTTCGCTGTTTTATCTTGCTTAATCTAGTGAAAGTAAATTTTAACATATCAAATTAACATACAAAATGGGATTGAAGCTAACGAGGCCATCTTGCAAAGAGCAAATTTTATATATCGGTTTAGCACGATTGACTGATTTATCAATAGCACAAGGTCATGAACACATACATACTTATCAACTCCCCAAAGCATGTACCACAAGTAAGAAATTACAAGTGTACCAGTTACTTTATCTGAAACCCTCTGGCCTCTGCTATGAATTGTTTATGTGGATGTTCACATCTCTCTCCATGCCAGGAGAGACTATACAGTATATAATTATAGTAGGAAGAATTCATACTTCACCTACTTGCGCTTCATTTTTGTAATTAAACGTAGTAATAATGTCATTATATTGTACATAATTCCTGCATATTAGAATAATACGCAAATTGTTTGATGGGTCGGTACTGATAGCACTTCTTGTATTCGATGGCTTATTGTTGCAAATAACTTCAGACCAGTACACATCTGGTAACTATACCAAAACATTGCTCAGTTTACTTAGTACAGTTTTCGTTCAAAATTATATATTACATAGTACAACGATATGTTGGAACTAAGGAAATTTCACTCGAAGAGCAGCAGTGTGGTATTACTGGCATGTTCTTTGTGTAAACATTTCATGAATGATCTGATGATCTCCTTAGTGCCACTGTAGTGAGTTTCTGAGCCAAGTTCACTTTGGCCTAATATCAGGTTGCTTCTCATCTCCTAAAGAAAGGAGTCACAAATTGAAACAAAATTAATTAGTAACTGTAAAATGCTTTGAACAGAACCCTTATTCAGTGAACAGAACATTCATTGCACTAGAAGTATATATAAAACATGCAATTGAACCCAGATTTTTAATCATGCCTTTTATAACGAGGTATATTAATAAGACAAATAATTAGAATATCAATGCCAGCATCAGGTACAGTTTTTCAAACTAACCTGATGGAGCACAAGCTCTCTTCGCCTAATAACCTTAATTTATGAAGTTCTGGCAAAACAACTGTGGCAAGGTCAGGCCGGTCCTTCCTCCTTAGTTCGGCACACCTCAAGGCTACCTCTGCCAAACGCTGTGCCGCCTCTATTGGCCAGTCTCGCACCTCTGGGTCTAACACATCCACAAACCTGCCATTTTCAATGGCACGAGAAACATTGTGGGTTAGGCCCATTGGTGACCGAGCGGTTATAACTTGGAGAAGCAACACACCAAGAGAGTAGATATCAGACTTCACACCTGTTCAATCACCAGAGGATTGATCTACAAGTTAGAAATGTTACTAACATGTTTTCTTTCTGAAAATTTGTTCGAGTCTAGTTTTATTACCAAGCATGCCAGTCTGTTGGTACTCAGGGTCAATGTAGCAGAAGGTGCCGGCAGTGGAGGTCATGCGATACTGAGTGACGTCATCAGCAACAGATGGGGGCACGAGGCGTGCAAGACCGACATCTGATATCTTGCTTACTAAGTTTCCATCAAGAAGTATGTTAGCAGGTTTGAGGTCGCGGTGCACAAGTGGCTCAGGCTTTGTCTGGTGCAGGAACAGCAGTCCTGTTGCCACCTCAGCAGCAATGCGAAAACGATGCTGCCAAGGGATTGTGGGTGTTCCTCCACGGCAAAATAGGCGGTCGTCAAGGCTTCCACTTGCCATGTACTCATAGACAAGACAACCGTACTCGGGGCATGCACCCATAAGGATAACCATGTTTGGGTGGCGAATGCAGCTTAGCACTTCCACCTAGGAGAAATAAAATTCAAATATGTCTTATTATTATTTTTTTTAAAGATATTAAAGCCTCTATGAGTTAATTTCCTTTTCTTTTCTATCTTTTTCAAGTTAGTCCTAACATGTTTTTTTTGGAATGATAGAAAAAATTCCTTGACAATTGAAAATCATCCTAGCAACTTTTACTAATGCTATTATTCAGTTTAGTACAATACTACTAGTCTCAAAGAATTCAAAACCAGATCTAGAGAATTGTTTTGATCTTCGTGTCAGCAATTTCATTACCTCTTGTTGAAACTGAGATCTCCCCTGTGCAGCATCCGGACGTAGAACTTTGATTGCCACCAGAGTATGATCCAAGTAACCCTTGAACACAGGACCATAGCCACCTTCACCGACTTTGCGGTTTACGTTGAATTTATCAGTGGCCAACTCAATCTCCTCGATTGTATACTTGCGGTACCTGATGTCGTTATGCGATGATTCTAACATAAATTTCTTCTTTTCCTCAGCCTCTTTCAGTGCCAACATCTCGGCACTAAGCCTCTTCTTAGCCTCCAGCTCAGCGAGCCTATTTGATTTCTCGGCTGCCTCAACTGCTGCTCTTGCTTTGGCTCTTTCTTCCTCGATCATCTGCTTTGCGGTTTCTTCATGTGAGCGTGCCTCGTATAACTTTTGCTGCTCCTCAATCTTGCGCCTCTCTAGATCTGTCAACTGAATTTGAAAAATAATAATAATCATAAATTCATTTTGTTTATAATACCAATTAGCTGATACACATTATGGGCAGTGATCGATTGATGTTAAGAATGGAGGTTTTGATACCTTTTGTTTAGCATCAATTGCTTCTCGGCATGCTGTGCTGTACATATCCATCGTTTGCTTTAGCTCCATCCTCAGCCTCCTTATCTCGGATTCCACATCGTCCTATACAATTATTGCAACAAATGATGGAGAGGTAAAAATTTTATTGATATCACATTATATTTTTGAATTTCAGGGAGATTGAAATTAATGGAGACTTACCATGTTCTGGGATGAATAAGAAGCATTGCTACTTTGGGAGAAGTTTGAATACTCGTTACTGTTGGAGAATCGGTGAGGTGTACGTATCTCAAAGCTATGCTCAGGATTGCTCTCTGACCCATTCGAAAGTCTTGGTTGAAATCCGTACCGATCCACGCTCGGCCTACCTGAGCTGATGAATGATATATCTGTCGAGTCTGAAAATGCTGAAAAATCACCATATGAGTTCCTTGAAGAGCAGTTGGAGCTTTCCCGTGTGAATGGTGATCTATTGAACGAACAAAAGATATCTTTTAGATTCACTATATAATATCTCAAAAAAATTAAGATTGCTAAATGGCAAAGGCTTTGCTAGATACTGTTATATGCTCCAAGTTGTATTCCATATAAGCACAAGCATAATTTTATATACATTATGTGTGAATTAGATAATCAACTATGAGCTAAGATGTAACAAAGAGATGTCAACTATTTGATTTAACTGGACTAGTAATTATTACTGGATTAAAACTTACTTAATTGAGTTATCGCTTGGGAGACCAGGATCTGAAAAGTTATCTGCTTTATAATAAGATAAAAATCTGTTATTCAAGACTCAATAAAGTTAACACATTAACAATAATTCAATATTTGTGTTCACCAAAGACTAACCTTTAGAGGCCATCCATTTTGGTGGGGCGGTTGCACCGGCTGATTCGAATTTGGGCACAGAAGGATTGCCCATTTGCGGGCGCAATGGTGACACGCTGGGGGCTGCACGGATTGCAAATTTCTGATGCGAAACTTTTTCCTTCCCAATAATGTAGACAGTGCAGAAGTCGGGGGCTCCTTTGGCAACGATTTGGGGCACATCTGAGCTCTTAAATCTTCTGGTAAAAAGCATTCATGAAAGTTACAGGAACACACAAGTATTAAAATATCAAATGGAGAGGGACTAATGGGAATCAAATTTGCTACCTTAGCATTCCTTTTGGAGGGGATCCCAGTACAATTATTTCAATTGAGGCTGATTGAGCAAATTCTATGAGTGCCCTTGCCACATCCATCTCATCTAATACCACATCCTTGCAATTTATCTAAACAACACAAACGAAATTACTGATCATTTTTTGTTAGAAGTAATTTATAGATCAATAAAATGAGACTATCCTTTATAATTTTCAATCCAAATTTCAGGATCTTTATTAGAGGGAGAAAAAAAAGGGTTAAGTACATCTTTGCGGGTGCAGAAACATCGATATGGAAGGAAGAGCTCCCTCAATTGTGCATCAGGTTGCTTAAAACCAGAAGAATCCACTAGACCAGCTATATATCACCCGATAAAAACCCAACAAAAAAAAAGCAAATCAATCATAAAACACATTGTTAATGCCTAAGCCAATCTTGAACAATAAATTATCAAGTAAACTAGAGAATTTTGACTGAGACTTACTTGAGGTACCCTTGGTATTGACATGGACAAGCACCACTGTCTGGCCCCTCTTTAAAAGGTGTTCGACAGCCCATTTCAAGGCACCTTGACTAGTCTTGTTGTTATTATCAATTGCAACAGCCACCAGAGGATACACTGATTCAGTCCCCATTACTGACATCCCTGTTCCCGGATCAGAGTACTTCCCCATTGCCAACTTTTTCACACTCTCGCCTCAAATCAACGTCCTTTTAGTTTTTCGAAATTCTTCTTTTTTCTTTTCACTTTTTGATTTTGATACGAGAGGTCAAAAATTTTGGGTTACCAAGTTTTGATCGTTTTTGAGGTGAGAGCAGCATTGGTGACTGATCAATATCTTTTCTTTATAGGAAAGTTTATTTCTATTGGTTTTGGTTGTCAGGCAAATCATCTTTGTGGCCATGATTCTCATGCAGGATCTATATTTGGGGTGTTAGTTAAAAATAGATAATCTTAATCAGTTCTCTTGTGGCGTTGACATGCGTGACAATCTTAAACAGTTGCATATTTATCTTCTTCTTCTTTTTAGTTAAATACATGTATTTATGGAAAAATGATTCCAAAACAAACTAGGCTAAGGAATAAGGATGGTCTTAAATCCAGAGATGCAGGAAAAGCTGCATGGAAAATAACTGCATGAGAACCAAGCTGACCAGCTGATAGAACCTGGTCTGAAATGGATGTTTGGCAATGACAGGTTAATTACTTAAATTAAGAACCTTACCCCGTGTGCCTCGTAAGCGCCTTAAAGTTTTGAAAATTCTTCGGGTGTCGACCGACAACTACTTTTTATAGTGTGTTTCATCTAGAAGCATCAAAATATTGGTGTGAAATCAGTGTTAATAGACAAAAACCCATTTCAGTTATGAACTTTGTTAGAAAACAGAGGTGTGCATTTCCTAAGACCCATTCTTTTTGGTAATTTACATGGCCTCATAAAATTATTATAATTGTGGCGATTATAGAATTAGAAAATATGATTAATGAAAACCATGAATCTACGGTTTTAAGAAAGAAAAAAACAAAGAAAGCTATTTCACAGAGAAGAAAATATGTTCTTGAGTTGTATTGAATTAATTAACTAAATGCAACACGATTTTGAAGTTATCTATAAGACAACTTCTATTATTATGATTTCTTTAAATAGTTCTTTTTTTACAAGTGAAACAAAAAACATTATATAAAGTAGATTGTTTTGTCATATACACTTAGTTCAAAACTAGGGTATCAAGCAGGGTTCAGGGCATTTTTTTATCTTTGAAGAGAGAACATGGCTCCATACCAATTGGCATTTCCAATCAAGAACAACATGCACAACAACCATTTCACAACAATACAACAAACCAGATAAAACATAAAAATGAAAGCAGCATGAGATCGAAGACAATCTGTCTTTATATTGAACAAAATTAAATTGCTATACATTATAGTCAATCAACTATTGTAATTACATAATTAAGAAAATAATCGGATCTAGACTACAAAGTTGTCAATCATATGAAAAATAACATCTGCTCCATCTGAGTTCCAAAAATATTTCCTCACCTGATGGGTTACAAGGTATATCTATTAGTACAATTCCAACCATACTTCTAATTTGGCATAATTTTGTGAGGAAAGATTGCATTGGTGAATTAGAGATCTGCATGTTCTCATTCTTCACATTTTTGTTTTGGCATATACAAAAAGGGCTTAGGAAGCATTCTCAACGAATTTTACCATTCACAATGAAACATGTTGAACACAACTATTAAAAACAGGGTTCAGCCCATCTCCAGTTGAATGGAATTCATTGGATGGTCCCTGCCAGATTTGGGCTGTTAATTTCAGACTCATTCTGGACTGTCCGATTAGAAATAGACAAACCAGCTTCCATATCTCAGTTTGGTTGACACAGGCAAAATACAATCAAATTTTAGTGCCCATTGCCCAATGCATCCTAATACAAAGGATGCAATCTAAAAAGCACAAGACTTGCCTGGATGGTATTATGGGCATTGTATTTTAGCAGGCTTTTTTTAATTCTGACATCCACACGCTCCCAACAGACTTGAGTAAGACCCATTATCATTTTCTCTGTATATATATAAAATAAAAGGAAGCAAAATCAGTAAATGCACCAAATGTGATAGTATATTTTCTTTTCTAAAAAAATATACCGTAACTAACCTTCGAAGTCATCAGTTTGAGTAACAACTGCATTATCAAGTTTCTCACCATTATCTAAATTTCCATTTTCAACATGTACAATATTTGGGTACTTGTCATCATATGGGCATCTCAGTTCCTTGTATAATGAAAACAAAAGTATAATTTGGTAAGAAAAATGGCAGAAAGAAATTAAAGGAGAATACTATTGTTATTTCAAATAGGACAACAATTCTACTATAAAGTAACTTATAAGCATACTTTCGGCAACTCATGCGGCCTCCTAAATGACGATGTTCGCCATCCTACAATATCTTTTCACGTAGTCAAGGCTAGATACTTCATATTTGTATGTTTATAAAAATGTCAAGAGACTCAAAATCAAGATCTACTGCACATAGCTGCCTAGATCGCTTACCATTATGCAATATCAGCTACCAGTTAGATATCACATATGTAATCTCCTGAGGATTATACTGACAAGAATGTCTTAATTGAGGGCATTTCCTGCTGGTACCGTTACTAAACCATACAACTCGGACAAGAACTGGTATGAACGGCCCAATCCTGGAACAGGCTAAGCGACGAGTATGGCACAGTGTGATAAGATAATGAAGGTTCCTTGATCATTGTATCAGTTCATTTTGTTTTTCTCAAAAAAAAAAGAGAGTTCATTTTGTGAACAAAAACTTTATAGGATACGGTCATAACTTGAATTTGCATATGCAACACGCCTCTTAAAAGCACGCAATGCCGAACTACAACAGAAAATAAAACCACAAATTGATGTTAAAAATTAACAAGCAAACTGTGAGAGATTTTTTTTTCTTTTGAGGATGTTTCATACTAAACTCTGTTTGATTTAATAGCCAACTGCGCTGCACCTTAGAAACAGGTAAATTGGAACAGAACCCTAGATTAGAGTCATGAAAGAGAATACCATAGAAAACATTAAGAGAAATGTAGTTTAAAATACAAACATAAATTTTATATCGTCTTGGTCTTCCGTCATTCGTACAAGAAGAGGAGGCTTGCCATCATCTTGATCTGTAAGGAAGAGATGCTTTCCGGTTCGACCGATTATGAGATGTGCAGTCTCCACTGCCGTTCTTTCCAAAAGGGAAATCCCAAATAGAAAAGGAAGCTAGTAAAAGTTAAGGTAGAGTCAAGTCAGCCACTAGCTGCATTTTTCTTTTCTTTTTTGTTTGAATTGTATTTGTCTGAAGTTTTCTACTTTAATCCGAATACAATTCAATTTTAAAATAAAATGGTCAAGCTTAGTGAAAGAGAATTTTTTTAAAACTAATAATTCTTTTTGTTTGAACTGTTCTACAATGTCCTGGTAAAATAATAATAATTATGTATTTCCTGCTGTTTCATTTCCTGGCATTACTTCATTAAAGTGCTGGCACACAGTATGTACTGTTCTACTTCTACAATGTACTGAAATATAATTATATTCCAGTATTAGTCTCTTGCTAGAATCCTAAGCTATCTATCATACCAAATTATAGAAAAAAGTAATAGAATTGTAAATAATCTGCTAAAGAGTAAAGGGAAGTGTGAAACACCTGTTTATGGCCTCTTGAGCCTAAATGCGGTGTTGCAGATGTAATGAAATTGATAGGCTCTAGCCCTGCTATTCTACCTTTCAACTCCTCATCTAAACTTCTGTCAGATACTGTTTCAGGGGAATGTAATATTCCTATTGCATATCTTGCGATTAATCCACCGAGCGAATGGGCCACAAAGGATATTTTGGTCAGTCCCCTTCTCTTCTCAACAACTGATCTGACCTACATTACACATTTCATGCTTTATACATGGCAAGGGCGGAGCCAGACTTTCAAGCTATGGGGATCGAACACACATTGGGGTTATATTTTGAAAATGAATGGGGATCAATTGACCCCCATTCACTCCATGTAGATTCATCCCTGATCCATGGGGACACAAAATGCATAATTTTCTCCACTTATTGGGTTCCTCATATCAAATTTAGGTATTTTCACCTATCTAGGTAAGCGCCAATTATAGTATGGTACTATTACATACTGAAATAGGTATCTAAAACATTACCTCGTCAGCTAGTCTCTCACCCATTCTATCAACTCCGTCATAGGTTAGCTTAGCAGTATTGCATTGGCTACCTATTTACAAAAGTAACATCAGATATACAGTAATTAAACAACAGTAATAATCAATAGAAAAAACATAGCATGCTCACGGTGCACGACTACTTTATCAGGAAACCTCTTGACAAGCTCCCCGTCCGCAAACTTCCAGTCATTCGGACTGCTACAACAAAAACAGACAATAGAAATTAACACAGTAGATCACCTCAGAAAAGCACCCAAAACTACCATTTGATACATAACCAACAAAAAAATTGACCTTCCACCCAGTCCATTAACCATGATCACAAGGTGTTCGGGGAAATGACCCAAGCTCCACATATCCTGACCAGTGCCAGAAGACTCCGTCTCGACCTGGGTAGAAAGTGACGTTGCCGAGCTGGACCGCCATGTCGACCAGCGTCTTTGCAAATCTCCCACCCAGTGGATCAAGTCCATGTTTCGTCGTTCGCTCCTTTGAAAGCCCGACATAACCCGTTTGTGTGGCTGGTGCAAGGAGCTGCCTGTGCCCAAGCTCGTTGGGCAAAGCATCGCCTGCGCCGTGTATTGATTTATTTTTATTAATCATCTTCTACTTTATATTTCAAGAGCCAATAAGAAGAAATCATTTCACCTATAGTATCTCAATTTTTATTTTTAGATCTAAACCGTCTGATCAGATCCCAATTCTGATCAGACGGTCCTTGTAAAAAGGCAAAATTTAGATTACTTCAGAGAAAACGTATTCCGGACTCAATGAGAATCGGTCGAGTTGTAGAAGCGAGACGGGTTTTCTAGACGAATGTTGAGCGTCGACGAATCACGAAAAAGGGTAAAGTTTGTGGATTCTCTGTAGATATTTCCAGCCAAAAATTCATGTACGCCTTTAAGAAGTAGAACAGTACATACTGTGTACCAACACTTTAATGAAGTAAAGCCAGGAAATGAAACAGCAGGAAATGCATAATTATTATTATTTTACCAGGACATTGTAGAACAGTTTCAAACAAAAATAATTATTAGTTAAAAATAAATCTCTTTCACTAAGCTTGACGCCTTGACCATTTTATTTTAAAATTGAATTGTATTCTGATTAAAGTAGGACTATTTACTCTAATGAAATTAGAAAACTTTAGACAAATACAATTCAAACAAAAAAGAAAAGAAAAATGTAGCTAGTGGCTGACTTGACTCTACCTTAACTTTCACTAGCTTCCTTTTCTATTTGGGATTTCCCTTTTGGAAAGAACGACAGTGGAGACTGGAGACGGCACATCTCATAATCGATCGAACCGGAAAGCATCTCTTCCTTACAGATCGAGATGGTGGCCCTCCTCTTCTTGTACGAATGACCAAAGACCAAGACGATCTAAAATTCATGTTTGTATTTTTAAACTACATTTCTCTTATTGTTTTTTACGTCATGACTTTAATCTAGGGTTCTGTTCCAATTTACCTGTTTCTAAGGTGCAGCACAGTTGGCTATTAAATCAAGCAGAGTTTAGTATGAAACATAAAACTCTCATAGTATGTTTGTTAATTTTTAATATCAATTTGTGGTTTTATTTTCTAATGTAGTTCGGCATTGTGTGCTGTTGGTAATATTTGTATGTTTTATATTAGTATCATTGTTATGATTCTTTTGGTAAAAAGGATATTATAGAAAGATGAGGGACTAAATAGGATATTGTAAGCTCTATATAAGCTCAAGAAACTCTTGAATAAAATATCAATTCAATTTGACTCAAAACAACTTGGTATTAGAGTTCTAACTCTAGCGGCTACTGTTCATCGCTGCTACAGTTCCACTGCTACAGTGCTGCTGCTAGAGTACTCGAACCCTCTATCTTCTCTCTAGGCCGGTTCTCTCTCTTTTAGGACCGGCCACCACCTAGGGTTTGGATTTTTTTTTGGGGGGGCCTAAACCCCACGATACCTGTTGGAGTGTTGATCGGGCTCGAATCTTGATCATTAATGGGTTGTTAGATCAGATTAGGTCAGGAATGAGAAGCGAGGTAGAGATGTGTCAGATCTAGATCTTGAGGGTGCAAGATCGGGTATAAGAAAGAAAGAAGGAGAATCGGGACTTAGATTGGTGCAGAGGATCAAATCTAAGTCGAATCGATGGAGAAGATAGTGGCAAAGATGGGAGAGGAGGACCTCAAGGTGTTTCTGGACTTCATGAAGTTGGCGAGAGGCGAGGGATCAGCACAACCATAGCCGATGAAGCTGGATCTCCCTCTTATGGAGTTGAAACTTGATGGGCCAGCCACGTATCTAAGCTAGTATAGTCGAGTTAGGAGGGCTCTTTCTGGACGGGACCTTGAGGGATATCTCACGCGTGAGAAGGAGGAACCGGGGAAGACCTCTCCCGGGTACAAAAAGTGGAAGATGACTCATAGCCTGCTGCACACTTGGCTCCTAAACTCGATGGTTGTATCTATTGTTGTCACAGTGGATGGCATAGAAACCGTGAGTGGTGTTTGGGAAAAGTTACAGAGGATATATGAGGGAGTCGACAATAATATGCGGGTGTTCCAGATCGAGAGGGAGATAGAGGTGGTGGTGTAGAAAGAGAGGTCAATCCAGGAGTATGCCTCAGAACTGTAGCGTTTGTGAGCAGACTATGATCACTTCTTACCACCAACGTGTTGCAAGGACCCTGAGTGCAAGAAGGGAGATGAGAGAGTCCAAAGGAGGACTATGCACTTTTATGAGGGGGTTGAACCCGGCATTTGAGCCGAGGTGTAGCGCGCTACTTGCTCAGCCGAAGATCCCTTCACTGGATAAGGCAATCTCGGCAATGATACAGGAGGAGAGCCGGATCGGGTTGCAGACTAGAGCAGGAGGGCTTCCGCAGGCGAAGTCAGCTCTAGCGACTCCTAGTTGGGGCAACATCGGGTCTAGAGGAGAGACTTGCACATGCTTCAACTGCAAAGAGGTAGGCCACCTCAAGTCAACTTGTACTAAGCCACCAAAGAACAAGAACCCGGGTGGTCATGGCCAGCCTGGAGGTCGTGGTCAAGGTAGTGGTCAGGGAGGCTACTGGGCTCATGCTATTGCTGGTGAGGATGAGGATAAGGGATTTGTACCTAATAGTGGCTTCTCAGAGGAGGATCAAGCATTGTTGGAGGTGCTTCAGAGGAAGCAGAGGGCAGTAGAGATGGTAGATAGTGCATCCACCTCTGTCACAGGTACTGGTTATGCCGTAGCTGTCACAGGTATATGTGATTCACTTGCTCTTACCTCCTTTCCCACCACTAGCACATCAGAGTGGATCATTGATTCCGGGGCATCCGAGCATGTGACAGGGGTTGCTAGAGAGTTCTCTTCCTATACTCGCCTAGCAATTCTGTTGAACATCAAAACAGCCGATGGTACAGACCAGCCCGTTGTCAATAAGGGTATAGTGAGATGTACCAACACCGTGACCTTGTCCAATGTTTTGCATGCTCCATCTTTTCCTGTAAATCTCTTGTCTATAAGTGTTATTATCCTCCAACTAAATTGTGTTGTCCTTGTTGATGTTCCAAATGTGATCTTTTGAGAGAAGAGGACAAGCCGGACTCTTAGGATTGGGATTTTGTGTAGAGGCTTGTGGTATATGGATAGAAAGGGAATGGACTCAGCCCTTTCTTCCATAGTTGAGAGATCTGGAGGAGATGGGAGTA
This sequence comes from Carex pumila, assembly GCA_033356055.1. Lineage (NCBI taxonomy): Eukaryota > Viridiplantae > Streptophyta > Magnoliopsida > Poales > Cyperaceae > Carex > Carex pumila. Next base: position 67,103 of record JARJHM010000931.1, read on the forward strand.
GTGTGAAGAACTCGTTGTTGCTTCACCACAGACGTTTGGGTCATCCTTATTTTATTCTTTTGAGTCGTTTGTATCCCTCTTTATTTGAAAAGACTAATAAGGATAAACTCTTTTGTGATTCTTGTGAGTTGGGCAAGCACACCAGGAGCTCGTGTGTTAGTTCTGGTAGTAGAAGCTCTTGTATTTTTGATTTAGTGCATTCTAATGTATGGAGCCCTTGTCCTACAACAACTTTCAATAGATTTCGATATTTTGTGTCTTTTATTAATTGTTGTTCTCGTGTTACTTGGCTCTATCTGATGAAAAACAAGAGTGATGTGTTTGAGTGCTTTAAAGACCTCCACAAAGGGGTTCAGACTCAATATGGGGCAGTAGTGAAAGCGTTGAGATCTGACAATGGGACAGAGTACACCAACAAGGCGTTTGGAGAGTATCTGTCATCCCAGGGCATACAGCATCAAACCACTTATCCATATACACCAGAGCAGAATAGGGTAGCAAAGAGGAAGAATCGTCATCTCCTTGAGGTAGCTCGGAGTATTATGATTGCAATGAATGTCCCAAAGTACTTGTGGGGGCAAACGGTCTTGACAGCGGCATTTTTGATCAATAGGATGCCCTCACGAGTATTGGAGTGGAAGTCCCCATTTCAGGTATGGAAAGGCACAAAGGGAAACACTTTTCCTTTGAGGACCTTTGGATGTGTGTGTTTTGTGCAAGACAATAGACCGGGTGTAGGCAAACTGGATCCGAGAGCGATCAAGTGCGTCTTTGTGGGTTACTCAGCCACCCAAAAGGGATATGTTTGTTGGAGCCCACATGAGAGGAGGATATTCATTAGCATGGATGTCACATTTTGAGAGCATGTACCATATTACTCTTCTGGAGTGTCCTCACTCTTTGGGGACTCGCTTGATATTGGAGGTATGCGGCGAGAGGGGGAGAATAACAGTAGCGATGCATTGAGGATGGTGAGTGTTAGAGATGTTCCTTGCAGGCTTAAGTCGGGTGTGGAGTCGATTGTTTTGCCTGTTGAGTCGGTTGTTTTGCTGAATCAGGGTGGTGAGACTCAGGCTCAGGGGAAACTGAGAGTGTATATGAGAAGGAGAAAAGAGACCGCGAAAATCGTGCCTATGCCTATTGAGTCACATGTCCCAAGTCCCTTATCCTTGCCTGCCTTGACTTCGGAGACACCTTCACCATCCACCACAGACCCATATTACTCAGGTGATATGATTCCTCTCTCTACTCCTCCCACTCCCCTATCAATAAGGCGGACTACTCGCAGCAATGCGGGGGTCCCACTTGATAGATATAGGTTCCCACATGACCATGACATTACTCATTTTGTCTCTTCCTCTCACATATCACTTAAACACGGAGCATTCATTGCATCTTTGGACAATGTCCCTATCCCTAAGTGTTGGCAGGTTGCTAAGGAGGATCTTAAGTGGAAAGCGGCCATGCTCGAAGAACTTGAGGCTCTTGCGAAGAACAAAACCTGGCAACTTGTGTCACTACCACCTGGCAAGAAGGCAGTTGGATGCAATTGGGTTTTCACTGCAAAGCAAAACCTAGAAGGTCAGGTTGAGCGCTACAAGGCCAAGTTGGTGGCAAAAGGGTACAATCAGACCTACGGCATCGACTATGATGAGACATTCTCACCCGTATCCAAGATGAGCACTGTCAGGACTCTGGTTTCCCTAGCCGCGAATGAGGGGTGGAAACTACACCAACTCGATGTGAAGAATGCGTTTCTTCATGGTGACTTGTTGGAGGAGGTGTACATGGATATTCCACCGGGCTTCGGCACAAATCGGACGACTGGTAAGGTTTGTAGGCTCAAGAAATCTTTATTTGGGCTAAAACAATCTCCTTGAGCTTGGTTTGACAGGTTCAGGAAGGCTATGGCTAGCACGGAGTATCAGCAGATCAATGCCAACCATACTGTGTTCTTTCGACGAAATGGAGGCCATATTATGATGCTTGCCGTGTATGTGGATGACATAATTATCACGGGTGATGATGAGAATGAGATTGCTAGGCTAAAGGTGAGATTGGGAAAAGAGTTTGAGGTGAAAGACCTAGGACATCTGAGATCCTTTCTTGGGATTGAGGTGGCTTGTGGGCCAAAGGGGATTGTCCTGTCTCAATGGAAGTATGTGCTGGATTTGCTAAAGGAAACAGGTATGCTATGGTGCAAGCCTGCAATGACACCGATCGACCAGAGGTTCAAAGTGAGTGCTGAAGTTGGAGAATCAGTTGATCATGACAGATACCAGAGACTGGTAGGTAGGTTGATCTATCTGAGTCACACGTGCCCCGATATCTCTTTTGCAATAAGCGTAATGAGTTGTTACATGCATGACCCAAGGAAGGGTCATATGGACGCAGTGTACCAGATCCTATGGTATTTGAAGAGTTCTCCTGGAAAAAGGGCTGATTTTCAGGAAGAATGGTCATATAAATATTAAGGGCTACTATGACTCTGATTGGGCTAGCTGTGCCAATGATAGGAGATCCACCTCAGGTTACTGCATATTTGTTGGAGGCAACTTGGTCTCATGGAAGAGCAAGAAGTAGTCTGTGGTGGTAAGATCAACAGCAGAGACAGAATATAGAGCGATGGCTTTAGGAGTTGCAGAATTGTTGTGACTGAAAAGCATGTTAGTGGAGCTGAAGCTGGACCGAGGAACCACGATGAAGTTGTGGTGCGACAACAAGTCAACCATCAGCATTGCGAATAACCCTGTGCAACATGATAGGATCAAGTATATTGAGATTGACAGGTTTTTTATCAAGGAGAAGTTGAACAATGGGCTACTGGAGTTGAGTCATGTTCCAACTGGAGGCCAGACGACAGATTGTCTGACTAAGGGTCTTAGTTTGATAGATCTAGCTAGAGGATGTGACAAGATGGGCTTAGTATCATTGTTAGGGTTCTTTTGGTAAAAAGGATATTATAGAAAGATGAAGGACTAAATAGGATATTGTAAGCTTTATATAAGTCCAAGAAGCTCTTGAATAAAATATCAATTCAATTTGGCTCAAAACAACTCGTGCTTTTAAGAGGCGTGTTACATATGCAAATTCAAGTTATGACTTATGACCGCATCCTATAAAGTTTTTGTTCACAAAATGAACTGATAAGATGATCAAAGTACCTTCATTATCTTATCACACTGTGCCATACTTGTTGCATAGCCTGTTCCAGGATTGGGCCATTTGTACCAGCTCTTGTCCGAGTTGTATGGTTTAGTAACGGTACCAGCAGGAAATCTAACTGGTAGCTGATATTTCAGTGTCCGAGTTGGGCCATTTGTACCAGTTCTTGTCCGAGTTGTATGGTTCTTGTCAGTATAATCCTCATGAGATTACATATGTGATATCTAACTGGTAGCTGATATTTCATGATGGTAAGCGATCTAAGCAGCTTTGTGCAGTAGATCTTGATTTTGAGTCTCTTGACATTTTTATGAACATACAAATATGAAGTATCTAGCCTTGACTAAGTGAAAAGATATTGTAGGATGGCGAACATCGTCATTTAGGCGGCCGCATGAGTTGCCAAAAGTATGCTTATAAGTTACTTTATAGTAGAATTGTTATGCTGTTTGAAATAACAATAGTATTCTCCGTTAATTTCTTTCGGCCATTTTTCTCACCAAATTATACTTTTATTTTCATTATACAAGGAACTGAGATGCCCATATGATGACAAGTACCCAAATATTGTACATGTCGAAAATGGAAATTTAGATAATGGTGAGAAACTTGATAATGCAGATGTTACTCAAACTGATGACTTCAAAGGTTAGTCACGGTATATTTTTTTAGAAAAGAAAATATACTATCACATTTGGTGCACTTACTGATTTTGCTTCCTTTTATTTTATATATATACAGAGAAAATGATAACATGTTTCATTGTGAATGGTAAAATTCGTTGAGAGTGCTTCCTAAGCCCTTTTTGTATATGCCAAAACAAAAATGTGAAGAAAGAGAACATGCAGATCTCTAATTCACCAATGCAATCTTTCCTCACAAAATTATGCCAAATTAGAAGTATAATTGGAATTGTACTAAAAGATATACCTTGTATTCCATCAGGTGAGGAAATATTTTATGAACTCAGATGGAGCAGATGTTATTTTTCATATGATTGACAACTTTGTAGTCTAGGTGATATGATTATTTTCTTAATTATGTAATTACAATAGTTGATTGACTATAATGTATAGCAATTTAATTTTGTTCAATATAAAGACAGATTGTCTTTGATCTCATGCTGCTTTCATTTTTATGTTTTCTCTGGTTTGTTGTATTGTTGTGGAATGGTTGCTGTGCATGTTGTTCTTGGATGGAAATGCCCATTGGTATGGAGCCATGTTCTCTCTTCAAAAGATAAAAAAATGACCTGAACCCTGCTTGATACCCTAGTTTTGAACTAAGTGTATATGACAAAACAATCTACTTATATAATGTTTTTGTTTTACTTGTAAAAGAGAACTATTTTAAGAAATCATAATAATAGAAGTCTAATAATTTCAAAATTGTGTTGCATTTATTTAGTTAATTCAATACAACTCAAGAACTTCATATTTTCTTCTCTGTGAACTAGCTTTCTTTATTTCTTTCTGTGTTTTCATTAATCATATTTTCTAAAAATAATACTATAATCACCACAATTATCATAATTTTATGAGATCATATAAATTACCAAAAAGAACGAGTCTCTGTTTTCTAACGAAATTCATAACTGAAATGGATTTTGTCTATTAACACTGATTTCACATCAATATTTTGATCAACACCCAAAGACTTTTCAAAACTTTAAGGCACTTACGAGGCACACGGGTTAAGGTTCTTAATTTAAGTAATTAACCTGTCATTGCCAAACATCCATTTCAGACCAGGTTCTATCAGCTGATCAGCTTGGTTCTCAAGCAGTTATTTCCCATGCAGCTTTTCATGCATCTCTGAATTTAAGACCATCCTTTTTCCTTAGCCTAGATTGTTTTGGAATCATTTTTTCCATAAAAACATGTATTAACTAGAAAAAATAAGAAGATAAATATACAACTGTTTATATGTTAGCAAAGCAATTATTAATGTTGAAGTCGGGTGATGACACAGATTGTCACGCATGTCAACGCCACAAGAGAACTGATTAAGATTATCTATTTTTAAACTAACACCCCAAATATAGATCCTACATGAGGATCATGGCCACAAAGATGATTTGTCTGACAACCAAAACCAATAGATATAAACTTTCCTATAAAGAAAAGAGATTGATCAGTCACAAATGCTGCTCTCACCTCAAAAACGATCAAAAATTGGTAAGCCAAAATATTTTACCCCTCGTATCAAAATCAAAAAGTGAAAAGAAAGAAGAAGAATTTCGAAAAATTAAAAGGACGTTGATTTGAGGCGAGAGTGCGAAAAATTTGGCAATGGGAAAGTACTCTGATCCGGGAACAGGGATGTCAGTAATGGGGACTGAAGCAGTGTATCCTCTGGTGGCTGTTGCAATTGATAATAACAAGAAGACAAGTCATGGTGCCTTGAAATGGGCTGTGGAGCACCTTTTAAAGAGGGGCCAGACACTTGTGCTTGTCCATGTCAATACTAAGGGTACCTCAAGTAAGTCTCAGTCAAAATTATCTAGTTTACTTGATAATTTATTGTTCAAGATTGGCTCAGGCATTAACAATGTGTTTTATGATTGAATTGCTGTTTTTTTTTGGGTTTTTATCGGGTGATATATAGCTGGTCCACTGGATTCTTCTGGTTATAAGCAACCTGATGCACAATTGAGGGAGCTCTTCCTTCCATACCGATGTTTCTGCACTAGCCAAGATGTACTTAACCTTTTCTTTTTCTTCCTCTCTAATAAAGCACCTGAAATTTGGATTGAAAATTGTCAAGGACAGTCTCATTTTATTGATCTATAAATTACTTCTAACAAAAAATGATCAGTAATTTCGTTTGTCTTGTTTAGATAAATTGCAAGGATGTGGTATTAGATGAGATGGATGTGGCAAGGGCACTCATAGAATTTGCTCAATCGGGCTCAATTGAAATAATTGTACTGGGATCCCCTCCAAAAGGAATGCTAAGGTAGCAAATTTGATTCCCATTAGTCCCTCTCCATTCGATATTTTAATACTTGTGTGTTCCTGTAACTTTCATGAATGTTTTTTACCAGAAGATTTAAGAGCTCAAATGTACCCCAAATCGTTGCCAAAGGAGCCCCCGACTTCTGCACTATCTATGTTATTGGGAAGGAAAAAATTTCGCATCAGAAAGTTGCAATCCGTGCAGCCCCCAGCGTGTCACCATTGCGCCCGCAAATGGGCAATCATTCTGTGCCCAAATTCGAATCAGCTGGTGCTACCGCCCCACTAAAATGGATGACCTCTAAAGGTTAGTCTTTGGTGAACACAAATATTGAATTATTGTTAATGTGTTAACTTTATTGAGTCTTGAATAACATATTTTTATCTTATTATGACAGCAGATAATTTTTCAGAGCCTGGTCTCCCATGTGATAACTCAATTAAGTTTTAATCCAGTAATAATTACTAGTCCAGTTAAATTAAATAGTTGACATCTCTTTTGATAGATCTTAGCTCATAGTTGATTATCTAATTCACACAAAAGGTATATAGGAAGTACTATGATCCAGGAACAGGGATGTCAGTAACGGGGACTGAAGCAGTGTATCCTCTGGTGGCTGTTGCAATTGATAATAACAACAAGACTAGTCATGGTGCCTTGAAATGGGCTGTGGAACACCTTTTAAAGAGGGGCCAGACACTTGTGCTCGTCCATGTCAATACCAAGGGTACCTCAAGTAAGTCTCAGTCAAAATTCTCTAGTTCACTTGATAATTTATTATTCAAGATTGGCTCAGGCATTAACAATGTGTTTATGATTGATTTGCTTTTTTTTTTTTTGTTGGGCTTTTATCGGGTGATATATAGCTGGTCCACTGGATTCTTCTGGTTATAAGCAACCTGATGCACAATTGAGGGAATTCTTCCTTCCATACCGATGTTTCTGCACCAGCCAAGATGTACTTAACCTTTTCTTTTTCTCCCTCTCTAATAAAGCACCTGAAATTTGGATTGAAAATTGTCAAGGACAGTCTCATTTTATTGATCTATAAATTACTTGTAACAAAAAATGATCAGTAATTTCGTTTGTCTTGTTTACATAAATTGCAAGGATGTGGTATTAGATGAGATGGATGTGGCAAGGGCACTCATAGAATTTGCTCAATCGGGCTCAATTGAAATAATTGTACTGGGATCCCCTCCAAAAGGAATGCTAAGGTAGCAAATTTGATTCCCATTAGTTCCTCTCCATCTGATATTTTAATACTTGTGTGTTCCTGTGAATTTCATGAATGCTTTTTACCAGAATATTTAAGAGCTCAGACATGCCCCAAATCGTTGCCATAGGAGCTGACTTCTGCACTGTCTACATTATTGGGAAGGAAAAAATTTCGCATCAGAAATTTGCAATCCGTGCAGCCCCCACCGTGTCACCATTGCGCCCGCAAATGGGCAATCCTTCTGTGCCCAAATTCAAATCAGCCAGTGCTACCGCCCCACCAAAATGGATGGCCTCTAAAGGTTAAGTCTTTGGTGAACACACACTACCAGAATTATTGTTAATGTGTTAACTTTATTGAGTCTTGAATAACACATTTTTATCTTATTATAACAGCAGATAATTTTTCAGAGCCTGGTCTCCCATGCGATAGCTCAATTAAGTAAGTTTTAATTCAGTAATAATTACTAGTCCAGTTAAATCAAATAGTTGACATCTCTTTTGTTACATCTTAGCTCATAGTTGATTATCTAATTCACACATAATGTATATAAAATTATGCTTGTTCTTATATGGAATACAACTTGGAGCATATAGCAGTATCTAGCAAAGCCTCTCCCATTTAGCAATCTTAATTTTTTTGAGATATTATATACTGAATCTAAAAGATATCTTTTGTTCGTTCAATAGATCACCATTCACACGGGAAAACTCCAACTGCTCTTCAAGCAATCTTGAGCATAGTTTTGAAATGATGCGTACGCCTCACCGATTTGTGCCTCAATATGTCTTATATGAAGAGAGTTCAAATGGCTAATGTCTTTTCGTTTTTAAGTCATTCTATTTGAGATATAAAATGAGAAGCATAATATTTATATTGTTATTTATTTCAGTTAGTATCGAGTTTGTAGAAGAGGTTTGGTGGGGGAGTATATGCTTCCACTGGCAGATCCACACAGTGATTGGAGTAGGCACTTGTCTGAAATTTAAATTTTTTATTTTGATTCAGTACTAATTGTTCAGTGTATCTACTTCTGATTTGATATAGTGCCTACCAGAGTTAGTTCAATTTTTGAACAAGAAATGCCTGACAGTAAATCTTTTATCTAAGTTTTGACTTTGATTTTCTAATTGGCTAAGAACATGCCCACTTTAAATTGGCCAAACAAATTTTTATTAAATTAGGAAAAATATTCCAATGTTGTGCTAATCGATTTTTTGATTATAACAGATTTATAAATAAACATAGTTATAGAAATTGAGTTGCAATTGTATACCCGACAAGTTAATATTGGTTTTGGGAGCCCTCGACTTATCCGTTTGACTGAATTTGCAAAATATACATAATTGCATTTTACAGTTTTCCTTCTTGAGAATTTGTGCAGGTTCATGACAACTGAAGATTCAATAAATACATATCAAAGGATGAATAAATGAACTGTAATACAACATCAATGATGTAGTCATAAAATACAAGACATTGGATAGCAAAAACATTAACTCAAGATTAAGAATAATTAATATGTAAAATTGGTAAAATAAGCTTGAGATTGACTTAAGTGAGGCCTACCATTGCAATGGTCCAGGAACCGTTGCAACAAAATAAATAAATCCTATGTAAATCCCATGACGCATAAAATATGATTTAGTGTCACAGAACGTTAAACCTTCTAGAGGATTACCGTTGGCAAAACCGTTGCACTCTAAACCACTCAGATTACCCTACCGTTGTAACGGTCAGCACCAATTACTTTTTTTTATTATCTCTCTATAAATAAAAGCTATACCAAGGTTTGGAGTATCACTCTAGTCGCCCCCAACTTCAATATTTCGTATTTACAAATCTAGAGAAAGCTGTTGTTGCTTATGCACTTAAACTTCAATATTCACAATCAATCTCAAGCTTATTCAATCAATTCAATAACTCCTAGAGTGATTATGCATGATCAAATCAATTACTACTTCGAGCCTTGTGCTCACCTAGCAATTCATGAATCCTCGCGAATCGGATTGTCTTTCTTTAAGCCTTTAGTACTCCAATTCGGGCCGTGTGACTTCTCAGAAGATTGTAAGGGCTCACCAGTTCCACCTTGTAATCATTTCTCATTGGGTAAAGAAAGACGTGCCATCTCGAAGGTCGTGGGCCCCAGAGATGTAGGCGTTAGTGCCGAACTTCATAAACAACCCTCGTGTCAAGTATCTCTAAACACTACTATTTACTTTACATTTTAGTTTAGAACAAAGTTATTCTAGTTTCCGTCAAGAATAACTTATAGACACGTTAGAACTTTATTAATTAGACGAAAATCTAAAAAGGCCCTATTCACCCCCCCTCCCCTCTAAGTGCCTTTGGGGCCAACCGTTAATAGTTTTGAATCCGATTAGCTATTTGAATCTGATTAGTGCCCTACCTTGATAGAAATCCGGGATTTGTCCCTAGATGCTTCTTCTTCGGTTCAATCTAGAGAACATATGGAGGGATGGATTCTCGATTAGGGGTGTAAACAGATCAGATATTATCTGATTTCGTCTAGATTTGTATCTAGAAAATTACTTAAATTATTCGATTCGCATCTGTATCTGAGACTATCCATATCCATATCTGAAAAATTATAACAAATAAAGACACAGTAAGGATTATAATTATCCGGAACTATCCGTATCCGACTGTTTATACCCCTAAACCATAACAAATGGACTAAATTGATTTATTAAATTACATATATACATACCAATGATTTATTAAATTGTATATGCATATATATATATATATATATATATATATATAATGATGAATAATATAACACTATGACATGATTAGTGACTAATGTTTTGATAATATGATATATTTTGTAACTAAGAAATTTATTATAAAAATACTGAATCTAATTTATAAATAAAAAAAATATTTAGATGTTATTTTTTATTATAATGTACATTAGTAATTTATTTTTAATTATTCGAATTATATTCATATCCGTATTCGTATCCGTCTGATATCCGATATGTATCCATTTAATATCCAATCCGTATCCATATCCGATTTCGTCTAGATTCGTATCCAGAAAAAATTACTTAAATTATCCGATCCGCATCTGTATCTGAGACTATCCATATCCGTATTTGAAAAATTATAATGAATAAAGATACAGTAAGGATTTTAATTATCCGTAACTATCCGTATCCGACCGTTTATACCCCTAACCATAACAAATGTACTAATTTGATTTATTAAATTACATATATACATACCAATGATTTATTAAAATGTATATACCTATATATATTATGATGAATAATATAACACTATGACATGATTAGTAACTAATGTTTTGATAATATGATATATATTTTGTAACTAAGAAACTTATTATAAAAATACTTAATCTAATTTATAAATAAATAAATAAAATATTTATATATTATTTTTTATTATAATGTACATTAGTAATTTATTTTTAATTATTCGAATTATATTCATATCCATATTCGTATCCGTCTGATATCTGATATGTATCCGTTTAATATCCAATCCGTATCCATATCCAAGATTATATGTATTTGTATCCGTATTCAAAAAATTATAACATATAAGGATACAGTTTAACCAATATCTGATCCGTATCCGACAGTTTACACCCCTACTTCTACGCCTCTAGAACATTTAGAATTTTCTTTATTCTAACGTGATGGATTCATTTGCATTTGGTTGTTTATTGTTTTTTTTTTTTTGTTTTCTGAAAAACTATCATTTTTATATGATGGGCATAAATTAAATCCGGTTCAATATTATATATAGTTGAAGTTATTTGATTGTATTAAAATCTGTGTGTAAATGATTTACATTAAAATTTATCGTGTGAATCTAAATCAAACGCACAAATTTTAATTTATCGAACAACTCTCACAAAAAATAAGATCGAATTTAATACGTTGATAATTAAATCGTTGCCTTTCCCTTTTGAACATCTTAAAATATCATAAATATCAAATGAAAGAAATAAAAGAACCTCATATACTAACAATTATCCTGAAACTATTTAATATTAAAGCCCAATAATTTTTTAATTTTTATTTTTAGACGAACAAGATAAAAACTTATGCCTCTGTTAGATATATAATATCATTATTAACTTGCTTCACCTTAATACTAAGAAAATACGACATAAAACAAATCGTTTATCTCAAAATCTCGCATCATGACCCTCTTGATATTCTCAATCATCTTATTATTGTTTTCTATACATATTAAATCATTAACATATAAAGTCACCAACAACATTTCTTCGTTTTCTATCTTGACATAAATGACATCTGCATATAGACATTGCACGAAACCGTATGATTGAAAATATTAATCTATTTTGGTATTTCAAAATCTTAATACTTGTTTAAATCTCTATAATGTTTTCTTAAGTTTTAAAATATATTGTACATTCAATTCATATACTGACGAAGTTTAACATAATTATCATCTAGATCGCTACAAAAAATATCTAATGTATAATTCAACATCAACACCTTAAAATATGATACATTTAATACACGACAGATAGAAGAAACAGAAACACATATTGAGGCACATATAATCACTTATCATTTATCAATCTACAAAATTAACACTGATATATTGGTACATGCTGTATTATTTTATTTTATTAACATTTATAATTTCACAGCTTTGGATTATGAATGTCAAATCTATGCTCATCATGTTAGGTTGGAGAATAATATTTCCAATATTGATAATTATGATCATGACCACAACAGAATCATAAATACACACTAGAACATTCTAATATGGTCTTTCCCCCACAACATTTCCTGGAGGGTCATAGTTACAAGTCATGAACACATTCCCATCGTCACAAACAACCCGAGCGCATCCGACCCGCCTCGTGCTCCTCCACACGATCTGCGTGTAATGCCCGCAGACTCTACCAGACCGACACGTGTTAGTGTCATACGAATAGTCCTTCTCTTCACTGGCCCAAGCCGAGACCGCATCTCTTGGTCGCCAATCTGATCCACCACCCCAATATATGTTCTCACCTAGCTGGAAACCCCCTTCAGGGAACGAATGCTGGAGATGACAGTCGGATTTCCTCTTGCTGGCCCACCAAGAGGCGTAAGCCTCTAGCTGTGGGTCCCACACGAGCGGGAGTTGCCAGTGTGCAAGGCGGATCAGATTATGCGTGTAGAGGAATTCTAAAGCGTTAGATAAGCAGCTGAAGCAGAGGAATTTTGACAGGTCGTAGATTGTTTGGTTTGTTGATTGAGGTGTATAATAATTGTTGGGTGAAGATGAATAGCACTGTGGCATGAGGAAGAGGAGAAATGTTGAGAGGAGGAGAGAATGCGATATTGGGATCATGATTTGAGGGTTGTCACGAGATGGCATGGAGTTCTGGTTTAGTTTCACAGCTGGTAAGGAGGTTCCAAAATCTTATTAGTCCCGTGACAAGAATTTTGGATTTTTGAGAGAGGCGCATGAACATATCCGTGAGTCCGTGTTCCACCAGGTATTGAAATAAATAGACGACCCAGATTAATTCCAGCCGAATCAAATTCAATTCGGTGTCTGTTGAGACTGTAGGGGTCTGCTTTAAGATTTGTGTCAAGTGAAATGAACATATCCGTGAGTCCGTGTTCCACCAGGTACCTGAGGTGTAATTGAAATAAATAGACGACCCAGATTAATTCCAGCTGAATCAAATTCAATTCGGTGTCTGTTGAGACAGTAGGGGTCTGCTTTAAGATTTGTGCCAAGTGAAATGAACGAGCCAGATTTAACACTTGCACCTCAAGTACCTGGGGTGATACGGATTCCAAAACTATTGTCACATATAGGGCTGCCAAAAAAGATTGCAGTTCGCGATTCAATTGATTTTGATTTGAAACAAAATTCACAATTAACTCATTCGATTGAAATTCGTTTTGAAACAAATCAAACAAGTTTGGTTTGAATCTTATTCAAACTCAAACTCAAACTGGATATAGTTCGTTCAAAATTGGTCTGCGGATTATTTAGGTTCAAATCTCAAATTAACATGTACTGTTCAAATTAGAGCAACACTAGTGGCTCAGTGCAAAATCAAAGTTTCATTTCAAATAGGTACAAATAGGTATATGATATGATCAGATAAGATTTAATGCAATGCTTAGTTTAAATTATCTAATTTTAAAAAAATAACTAAGAACGGTAGGGCTACCAAAAAAAACTCGTAGTTCGTGATTCAATTGATTTTGATTCGAAAAAAGAAATCGCAATTAACTCACTCAATTGAAATTTGTTTTGAAACAAATTAAACCAGTTCGGTTCAAATCTTATTCAAATTTAAACTCAAACTAGAGTAAATTTGATTTGGTGTGATTTGTTTGCCGCCGAACATATTTGTTGTCATACATCACTATTTTATTTTGGGGTGATATTGGTAATGAATGAATATATAACTCAATTTTCTCTTACATTTTTTTCTTCACAAATCTCATTAATATGAGTATGTATATGTTTCAAGTAACATTTTGTGAAGATCAAGAACTGTATATAATTTCCTTAATTTATACTTGGAGACTTGGAGCCTTTCCCAAATAATCTATATATCAATTCAATGAATTTTCTATCTAAAATCTTACTGGAAACTAACTTTAAAGGTTTAATTACTTTTAATTAAGGAAAAAATGGCCACATTAGAAAGTCATATAAGAGATAATTTGAAAAAAAAAAAAAAATTAGCAGTGCCAGAAAAGTGGCATGAGATTATGATTTACATAGAAAAGTGATTGTTTAGAAGTGATGGAAAAATACTATTCATAATATATATTTAATATGTTTAGTAGAACTATGTGTTTCTAAGTTCATCAAGCTCTTTTGTGAACTCAATTTTAAAATTTATTGAATTGACTTCAGACGACGAATCTAAGCTGTTGAAATCCTTCATTCTTATGAGTGATGCGTTTACATACAAAAGTTTTAAAATTTTGAATTAATTTTGTACAGAGTTAAATGGTCAAATTTAAAAGGTTTATAAATTAATTTTAATGCATTTATTTTTTGAACGCCTTTTGACCACTTGACTCTATACAAAATTAATCTAAAATTTTAAAATTTTCACATTTAAACGCATCACTCGTAAGATAGAAGAATTTCAATGATTTGAATTCCTCATCTAAACCTAATCCGATAGATTTTAGAGTTGAGTTCACAAAGAAGTTTGGTGAATTTAAGAACACCCTTGTTCTACTCTTAATATGTTTGCTAATGAAAATAAGATAGTATCGGAGAGGTTGTTTTTCTGTGACATTTATTGCTTTTTGAAAAATTATTGTAAATAAAAATACGAAATTTTATACAATGCGTGAATTTAGAAAATATTATTATATCATGCAAAGAATCGAAATCCCTAAGTATTCGAATTACTTTCATGTTTCTAAATTTTAATTTTTACTCAAATATATAGTTCTAATCAAGTTTCTAACTAAAATCTGAACCGTTGATAATTAATTTCACCATTAAAATGAGCTGAAAAGAAAAAATATATAATTAATGGGGGCGGGTCCCACCCGTTAGCCCCCATCTCTTTCGGATTCATATTATTCCAAGTACTGTAGAGGATCCCTTTATTTTATGGTTTGAGATTAAATCTCAGTCGGTTTGATATTCGAACTAACACAGAGGACAATATTATTGGGCTTTGAGATTCGTGCCAAGTTAAAAGGAACGGTCCAGATGCACTTAATTGTAAAAGATTCCCTTTTTAGGTAACGAAGAGGATGTAAAATTCATCTTTCTTTCTCAGGTCAGTATCTTTTTTTATATATATTTATAGAATAATTATTTTAGTAACAGTACCTGCGCTACAATACTTGTGCTATAGTATCCATACTTAGAGGAATAATGTAATATGTTCCCCACTAATTTTATAGTCTCAACTAATTTTTATTCTTAAATTCCGACAGTATCATTTCTCTATGGTCCTTACTGATTATATAGTTTTCTTTTTATAATCCCCGCATTTATTCTCGTGTCAACCTTTTTATAATAAAAATAATTGATTTCATAGGAGTAAATACTTTAATGCGTAAACATAAATACTTTCAGTGCTTAGATATTAATACTTTCAGTGTCATATATAAAAAATACTTAGCTATGTATACATTCATAGTTATAGATATTTGAGAAGATAAGATATTAACACTTTAAAAAAATATTAGTACTTTGATGCATGACTTGTTATGATTATCTCTTTTCGAGTTCTCCAATTATCCTCACGTCAACTTTCCTCTAACAAAAATAGTTGACCTCATACGTATAAATACTTTCAATACTTAGATATTAATACTTTCAATGTCATAAGTAAAAAATACTTGCAAATATAGGTATAAATACTTGTACAGTGAGTTATAAATACTTACACAACGACGGGTCTGAAAATACGTCATTCTAAATCTCATTTGAAAGAAAAAATTGTGTAGATATTAACAATATGAAAAAAAAAAAATTGTTCATCTCATAGCTATAAATATTTTTGTACATAGGTATAAATACTTCCATGCATAGATATTAATACTTTAGGGAAAAAATTCGAATTGTGGAATTTTTGTGATCCCCACAAAAAGTTATTTTTTCATATTTAATTTTCGGTAGTCCCTCTGCAGGTACAGTGCAGGTACTGTTATCAGCTTCCATATTTATATGTAGTTTTTTAAAGGAAAAATTTCCAGTGTACCCATCCAAATGTTTAAAATAGTCAATATTCCCATCAAAACAATGAAATATCCAATTTTCCCATTCAAAAATAAAAGTGTTTCTTATATCCCCATTTATTAGTTTAATCTAACAATATTGATTTTACTTCATAATATCTTTTACCAAAAGCTAAAATGTCTAATTATCCTTCTTTTAATTTCTTTCAAATGGACATGCCCAACGAACAAATTAAATAACCCCCCTGTTAGCTCCTTCACTTCTCTGTTCCTCTCGCAGCCATGTGTGCGTGGACACACACACTCCGCGAATTCATAAACCCTATACGTCGATTCTGGTGCAACTCCTGTGCACTCTCTCCTCCACAACACCCTGGCACCATCTCTTTCCCTGAACATCTATCTCCAGCATGCGACCTCTCCTCGTGCGCCTCTCTTCGGTTTGTGCCGTAAACAACTGAGAGCATACTCAAACAGCAATTTAGTGTAATAAAAGTCGGTATATGGAATTGATATTGTAGTGTACTGTATTTTCCTTTGGTATAAGAAACTTGTACACTGTATTTTCGCTTGTGCACTGTAGTGTACTGTATTTTCGCTTGTGCACTGTATTTCCCTCTCTCTTGTGTATTTGTTCAGATTAATTGTATTCATTGCAAAATATTATTTTCATTACAATCATTTGATTATGTTTGTTAATCTTTGTCTTCGAATTATGAGTTCTCAAAATGGCTGGTATTTTGCATGGAATTTAGACGCAAGAGTTCCTCTTTGCAAGCGATGTCAAAGCAAATTTTATTTAAAAATTGCTTGTACCATAGATAACTACAGCAGAGCATTCGATAGTTGTATTGGTTGTCTAAATATATCAAGACATTATGATAGTGACTAGTTTGGCCAGGAGTTTGAATGTGCAAGACGTATATGCAATTTATTTGTAAATTCAGCATCTCATAAGAGCCAAATTGGAGGATCATTCTAAGTCACTAGTGAAGAACATGGAATTAGTGTCAGCTGTTTTTTGAGTATTAGTGTCGGATTACAGGCGACACTAATCGGGCTGATACTAATACTTTTTAACGACCGACACTAATTGTTATCTATTAGTGTCGGCTCATTTTTAATAAACTGACACTAATTAGTATTAGTGTCGGACTATAAACAAAACACCGACACTAATTAATATTAGTGTCGGACATTTATTAATAGTCCGACACTAATACTAATTAGTGGCGGTTTATAATAATGAGCCGACACTAAATCATTATATCGCTTGCTTGTTACAAGTATTAGTGTCGGCCGAAGCTTGAACAGAAGCGATAGCAATTTTTTATTAGTGTCGGACTATAAATTAATATCCGACACTATTTTTTTTTTAAATAAAATAAATTTTATGATTTGGCCAGCTACCATTCGTTTTTGCTGGCCTATATAAAGATATGAAATAGCAGATCCTAAATTAAACATCCCAAATAACACATCCTAAAATTAAGTATGTTTAAATTACAAAGTTCACCAAATAGTACAAAATAACACTTCCTAAATTGATTTACTTTGAACACCTAATACTTCCTTCAAAAAAAATTTACCCCACAATGTTCGCATGTATTCGATGTTTGTTCTGGTGTACTCTTTGGAGAAGTGCTACATTTTTGAAATGATAAAAGATCAAAATTTCATATTTTTGGAGCAAGATAAATTAATTATGCATATTTTGCAAAAAAAAAAAACTATGCACATACCGTGAGGTTCGGAAAAATATCAAGGAATTGAGTTATTATGTCATACACGAATAGCATGACATAATATCCACATTCCCAACCTCCAACTTTTGTGGGCACTGCATTAAAAAAAAATTCAAATTAGAACACTATCCAAAATGTCGAAAGATACAAACATATATGAAGTCGAAAGATACAAATTATTCACGTCATCTCTTTTCCATGAACAAATTTGAATTAATTACAGTTTAGTCCTCAGAAATGCAAAAACAGAGTTGCTTTAGCAACTTTATTTTGAATCACAAAAATAGAGCTGCTTTACCTTAATAGGGACCTAGTAATTCAATTTATGTACCTTGCAGCTTTTAGCTTATCGTAAGCTTATTGGATGGAGCTCTTGATCAACGAAATTGGATCAGATGGAACCTGTCATGGAAAAATAGAGATTCAGCAAGAACAATGTAGTAAAATTAGGTAATGAGAAAAAGTATAATTTTAAGGAGAATTAATGATCATATTACTGGTAGCAAAATGAAAAAATAATTAGAAAACTAACCTTTTGTTGAATATGGACACCAATATCACTAAGCACGGGATTTCCTAAAGCATCAGTTGCATTTGACTTTTGCAACCAGTCCTGAAAAGAAGGAAAAAAAACACCAACAAAGTTTTGTGGATTAACATGTAATTAGCACATTTGCACAGTAAATTTTCAAAATTACATACCTGTCCAGCACCTTCAGCAATGCAAATCATAGCAAAGCCTTTGTCCTGAATCAATCATTGGAGGTGTTCTACAAGACCATAACCCTTCTCAGACCAATAAAATTCAAGAGGGGACATGCAATCAAACTGTTCGGTTTCAAGTATGAATCTTAACTCAACTTAGATCAAATAATATTGATTCAGAAAATTTCTGAGTTCGATTTCAGGTATACAACCCAACTTAGTACTTGCTTATCAATAGGTTGCAACATGTAAAATCACACTTAGGTGCAATCTGAAAATTTAATATCAATTTCAGAAATTGAAAATTCCACCTACAAAATTGACTTTTCAATTGTGCAATTGAGCACAAATATAGTTCCTGACCCAAGGCAGTAAGCAATTCAAAATTGACCATTAGTCAAGACAGTACCATAATCTACAACTGTCAAAAACAAACTTATCATATTTAATCCCGACACCTTGACACCTTCCTGCAAAAAAGATTTAGACTAAATTATTGGACTAATATCATCAAATTGCTTGGAAGAAGCTACTTTTTAATTAACCCTATTTTCCAGACCTGACTTCTTCAGAAAAAGTACAGTATTTCACTAGAACCAGAAAATGGTTCAATTTAGCCATTAATTATCCGAAACTAAGGCTTGATTAATGCACAATTCTGAAAATAAGTAGCAATCCCTCCAATTTCAACCCTCAAGTTACAGTCGACCATGCAACAAAACACCCAAACTAAAGGATGAATAAGAGAAAGGCAAAAAGAAAAAAAGGGTGGTGCGTACTGTTTGAGGAGGCTCTCGATCTTGCGAGATTTCTGCTCGATCCGCGTGATAATCGCCTTTAGGTTCTCACGCCATTCAACATTCTTGTAGCAGAGACCAAAGGTTTTGATACACGGAGGAGGGCTGAGCGGCGGGAGATATGAGCGACGGGAGGGCTGAGAGGCTGAGCGAAGGGAGGGATGAGCTCCGGGAGGATTTTTCCGCTGAGCGGCGAGAGGGATGAGCGACGGGAGTGATGCAGTGCAATTTGCCTCTTTGCGTCGCCTAGCTTCTTCTCCCTCCTCGCTTTATCTCTCTTTCTCTCTTTCTGTTACTTATCCTTGTTTGCACCGAATTAGAATTTGGAAATGGGCGTTTTGAAAAACCCTAGAGAGACACGGGAGTATGAGCGAAAATGGTGCGCGAGAGAGAGAAAGCCGGACTGAAAAATCCCAGAGAGGCACGAGACTGAAATTTTTGCGGGTTCATTATAAATTATTAGTGTTGGCTCGTTATAAAAATACGATATTAAGTATTAGTGTCGGCCCTTTATAAAGAGCCGACACTAATTGTTATTTATTAGTGTCGGCTCTTTATAAAAAGCTGACACTAATATATTAGTGTCAGTTGTTTATAATGAACCGACACTAATTGTTAGTTATTAGTGTCGGCTGTTAGAAAACAACCGATACTAATAATATTAGTATCGGCTTTTTGTAAATAACCGATACTAAAGTATTAGTGTCGGCTTTTTAAGGCGACACTAATTGTACGTTCTCCACTAGTGAGTAGAGATTTCAACTTTTTCGTTTTTCCACTTCTTTTCCAACCTTGTAAATATTGTGTAATACATTGGGTTACATGCAAGAGAAGTATAGTGCTCAAGGAGAGGTCGATGACTGGAGAGAGACGCTCGGGGAGAGGGATCAGTGCTAGGGTGTCGGTGGAGGAGAGAGCGCACCAGAGACACACCAGAATTGACGAATTGGGTTTTTGCTTTAGCAGGAGTCGCTGTGAGAGAGACAGGGAAGTGAAGGAGCTAACAGGGGGGTTATTTGTTCATTGGGCATGTCCATTTGAAAGAAATTGAAAGAAGGGTAAATTAGACATTTTAGCTTTTGGTGAAAGGTAAATTATGATGTAAAATCTATATTCTAAGATTAAATTAATAAATGGGGATATGAGAAACACTTTTACTTTTGAACGGGGAAATTGGATATTTCATTGTTTTGATGAGAATATTAGCTATTTTAAACATTTGAATGGGTACACCGGAAATTTTTCTTTTTTTAAATAGCATTTGAAGAACTGTTTTTTTTTCTCAGGTCCATATCTTTAAATAACGTAAAATTTGAGTTTGAAGTTAATTCGAACCGTTTGATTAAAATCCAGTCCAGTTCGAACTAATTTGAATATTCACAATTATTTTAAGATCCATACCAATTTATAGCGAACGGTGCAGATTCAAACTCAAAATAGGAATCTAAATCCATCCGTCCATATGTTCTCCGGATTGAACCGGAGAAGAAGCATCCCCACCCCACCAAACCTCTTCTACAAACTCATACTAACTAAAATAAATAACAATATATAATATATAATAATAAGAATTCAGATGCTTCATCATACTTCACATTTTATATCTCAAATAAAATAATTTAAAAATAAAAATATAACATGTGAGACATATTGAGATACAAAAGAAATAAAATATTTCAACCTAATAATATGACATCGTATTATTTATTTGACTATTATACATACAATAAAAAATTATATATATACAAGTAACTAATTTTTATCTAGTGATAAGACAACAAGAGTTGTTTGCGAGAGAGGTAGAGAGGGATTAACCATCCCCTCTACACCCCTATGCGCGTGGTGAGAGATGTGAGGCGGCTGCGGCGAGGTGGTGAGGCATGTGAAGCAACGAGGGTTGCTTCCGAGAGAGATAAGAGGCAACCGGTCATAATTATGCTGGTAAATTAAGTGGTAGCAGAGGTTTAGATATAGGCATATTCTGTTAAGATTTAGATAGCTAAGTTAGGATTGTAAATATTTTAATACCAGTGAGTACTAATTTGCAGGACCAATGAGATATAAATATTTTTTTTATCCATGAATAACTGTAAGATGGCAATTGTGAATTGTCTTTTTATCCTAAAAAAATATAGTTTTTTTTTTTTTTTTGGGAACAGAGACAGAGAACTTTCATGATTTCTACTGACCATTGCAGAAGATTAATTAAATTAGTTACTAACGGATTATCAGTTTATCACATTAAATTAAGAGCACAACTGGGGCACTAATTCAATTCATTATAGAGGCTAACTTTGGTAATGATGAACATGTAACCGCTCAAATGCCAACCTCTATATATTCCTCCAGCTACGAAATGTCAATATCATAATTTAATGAAAATCCCACAAGCTTCCCACTATGCAACATTAGTTTGCTCTTTATGTGAATTGAATTTTGCATTCTAAATAAACATGCATGAGATTTCAATTCAACTTAGAATGTGCTATTGACATGTATATATAACAATAAAATATGTATCAGATTGCAACTTGTCATGTGGAGGCGTACCTTGCTAAATTTTAATCACTTGATATATCTCTCATGTGAATATAACGTGCTTCACCTTTTCATAGATATATTTGATCTCTCATTGTGAAATATAACAATGCCACCGACCAAACAAGTCCTTGAAGAAGAGGCGTTTTGTTTTCTATTTTTAGAAAGGCAATCATTTTTTATTCAGCAGACAAATTGATTGTTTTTTTTTTTCAAAGAGAGCAAAGCATCAGCTGTAACTTCTCTGGTTAATTAGAGCAATTTCGTGAGTTGATCGAGTTCAAGCCGATGCTCTATGTCTTCGTTGCCTCTCCATCAAGTCTTCTAGAATTTTACTCTCTTTATTTTGAAATTTGTAAAAGAGTGCTATTGAGAATTCTAATTTTCGGTACTTGTAAGACTCATTTGATTTAGTGAATTTATGTCTTGTACTCCCATGGTTTTTTTCAAAAGAGTTTTACGTAAAATATTGTATCTTCTCTTATTTTTTATATTTGTTTACTTGTTATCTTAGTTTCTTGTGTGATCCTCTATTTTCTCCATCTTAACAGTACCAATCGAACTAAAGTTTCGGTTCAGACATTGAGTGATAAAAATTTTGGTTCAGTCTTCTCTCTTTCACATCCCCACACGACGGACTACATAAAATTTGTGTCCCTAATTTGATTTGAAATTTTTAAATATATAATAACTCCAAAAAAGATAAACTAAATAACCACAATTTTTGAAAATTTTGAATTTTGACACAGCCGCATCCCGTAGGTACGGCCACCTTTTTTGGGCCACATCTAGGGAATGCGGTCACCCTTTTTTTTTCGTTCAAATTGAACTGTCGCATGAGAAGGGGAAAAAAAAAAAGGTGGTCGCATCTCCTAGATGCGGCCCGCAGAAAAGTGGCCGCATCTAAGAGATGCGGCCGTGTCAAAATTCAAAATTTTTAGAAAACGTGGTGGTTTGATTTATCTTTTTGGGGGTTATGGTATATTTAAAATTTTTGGTAATTTGATCGAACCAAATATTCCGTCTATCTCCACCTTCCTCTTGATCGAAAAAAATATCCAGCCTACTCATATTCAGATTTCAAATATTGAATGGACTGATGGAAATATTTGGCCACCATTCATATCCGAGTTTCAAAAACTAAGTGGATCGAATCAAATATTTAGTCACCTCTTGTATATGGATTTACCATGTGATGGTGTGAAAGAAAGGTCGAATTACACTTTGTTTGGATGTAGGGGTGTCAATGGGTACGATGCGGGGAGGGTGGAACCATTTTCATACTCATACCCACTAAGAATTGATCTTACTCATATCCTACTCATATCTGTTAAGAATTTGTCTTACCCTACCCTACCCATACCCGTTATGATTAACGGATAATGAAATAGTAGTGGGCAAATAACGAAAATACTAATATAATGGTTCAGACAACATAAGATCAATTTTGTCACTTGTTACATTCTTTCTTCTAACATTTCATTACATCTCATTCAATTATTATTATTATTATTATTATTATTATTATTATTATTATTATTATTATTATATATATATATATATATAGTATAACCTTGAGAAAGCTGACATGTGATGCAAAATTCAGACGCTAACATCTGAGCTGACATTAATGGATTACTCATTTGGACCAAACAATACATTATTGCCAAAAAATAAGGTGAGGATATATTTTCTTTGAAACATGGAATATTTCCATTTGTAGAATTGAGAAAAAGGAAATGAATTCGTTGATATATATGTCTCCAGCGTTGATACGAGCATACAACAATATGAAAAGAAGACAAATAAATAAATTGGATATAATATTGGTATATTTATATATAATATATTTCATATAATTATCCGTTACCCAACGGGTACAAAATAACCTTTACTCGTACCCATACCTGTTTATCTAACGAAAAAAAAATCTTTATCCATACCCATATCCAATAAACTAACGAAAAAAAAACCTTACCCATACCTGTCTTATCGAATACGATACGGGTAAGGTAAATGGGTAAACGGGTGTCATTGACACCCCTATTTGGATGGAGAGTAGAGGAAGGGAGGGAATGGAAAGAAAATAAAACTTTCTCAAATTGTATTTGGTTGGCAAAATTATGTGGAGATGAAGGGTACATGAGGCAAAAGGTTTAACATTGTATTATTGTAATTAATAAAATTGGTTTCCCTTCCGATTTGAGGTGTGACAGATAATTTTTTTTTCTTATGAATACATATATAATTCTCATACAAGTTTTTCATTACAATCTTACAACAGCTATCAAATTTCTCATTAACATTCTAAATTTTAATTAACCAAACAAGAAATAAGAAGTAAAAAAAAAATTATTTTCCTCATAAATCATTCAAATACAAAAATATCAAATATATTGATCTTCCTTTCTATTTCATTTCATTCTCTTCTATTCTTCACCTCCCCTCCCTTCCTCTACTCTCCATCCAAACAGGGTGTTAAAGTTTAGTTACCTCAGAGTGAAACATTGATTAATTATGCCCTTCTTATTTTTGGAAGACAAAAATAATTAATTTGTTCTCTGACAAATCGATTTTTTAATTTTCTAAAAATTAAAAAAATTGAAGAAGAGGAAACCAGGGTACTACGGAACTCATTATTAGAGATGTTAATATATCAGATTTTCAAACTAATTATAGCATTTGATCCGAATGTAAATATAATAAACATAAAAGTTTGTAATAAAAATGTTTACAATATTAAAAGCATGCTTGACATGAATGGAAATGTCAATTGGCATTAAATAACATATTGAACAAAAAGCAAATAATGATGTTAATCATCAAGCCTAGATAGATTTAACTGGATGACAATTACACTTAAATATATATCACTATAATCAGAGTTCTAAATAGCGCGCTATAGTGTTTTCGGACCATAAAAGCTATGGCGCTATTTGAGAATAGCACTGTTTTTTCAGCGGGCACGCTATGACGAGATAAATGCTATTTAAACCTTTAACTATAATAATTATGTAATTAGACAAGTATGATATTCTTCATAATCAATTAAAAAAAATTATTGGATTTATTACTAACTTGGTCTCAAATTCGAATGTGAATATATCCAATAAATTAATTACATGAATCATCATACGGATTCAATAAATTGTCCAATGTAACCTTTTTGAGTTTTAACAAGAATTAATTATTACGGATTCAAATTTAATGATTAAATTATAAAATTATATTGATCATTCTCAATTTCCTCTCCGCGCATGTTGTTTTCAAATGTGCTTCACAAGAGGAGAGAGGACGGGAGGAGGGAAGAAGAAGTGAGATCGGATTTGACTGAATTTTGTTCACTTGTTTCAGAACTTTAAATTTTAAAGAAAAAAAAAAAGGAAATATAAACTTTATATAAAAATTATTCAAATGTTGTAATTTCAAAATCAAAGTGGAGAGATGATTACTTCTTTATCCTACCTTCTCTCCTCAAATCTAATGAGCAATTTTTTTTTCTTTGAGTGCTTATATAAATGAATCATGTACTTGTAAATATCAACTAGGTGTTTATATAAAAGACTTAGGCCATTGTTTTTCAATGATCCTAGTGGACTCCACTTTTTAGAAAAATGAATTTCATTCTCTGCTGTTTTATAAGAGAGAGACAGACAAAAAAGAAAAAGGAAATGATCCTTAGACTGTGTTTCACAAACTCTAAGGTTTTGATCTTGGATTCAAATCTACTTATTTTTCTCGATATAGAAGTAAATTTGAATTCAAGATCAAAACTTTAGGTTGTGCTCCACAAACGCTGAACTCAAAGGAAGGAGGAAGAGGAAGGAAGAGCTCCAACGCTGTTTCTCTCGCTACAGTAAATTCTATACCCCAAATCGGGGGTTACGAATTTCGAAACTTTGCACAGTAATTTACCCTTACTACAGTAGCACATTCCTCTCCTTCCCTCTCCAATTAACTTCCTCTGAAACAGAATCGCATTGTGAGCAACCCAATATCTTCTCATCTTCTCCTTCGTTCCTGTTCTTACCTTTTAATAAAAACATATCTACCCATGTGGATTCTGGAGCACGTCCTTAGCATCTCAAATAGTAACACTTTCGCTAAAAGTTTTCATAAAAAAATTGAGGACGAGAAGCACTGGACCTTGCCCCAGTCAACTTTGTTAAACAAGAATAAAGCCACTAAACAGTATTAATTGATGACCATCTCGATATTTGAAACGAATAATATCATTTTATTAGGAAAGAAGAGTTTGCTTTTACCAGTATCTGATTTATTTATTATCTTGTCAAACAAGAAATGCATTGCATTTATTTGGATCATGAGAAATTTGACAATTTGTAAATCTCAACTTTTGGCTCAAAAGCATGTACTGCGACGACTACATATAAATATTATTTAAGCCGTTTTATTCAACAAAAGCACCGAATTAGATTCCTTTACTGTATATTATTTAAGTATATTTAATATTTGACAGACAATAATCGAAACTTTACAACGAACAAAACAAAGCACATACACCCACCCACCCACCAAATAATCTGTCTCAAATCTAATTAATTTTAATTCCTCCGAAGCAAAAAGCCTTGCACATTTTTTAATTATCGCCTTTGCCCCCCAAAATAAAATGCTTATATATCTTAAAAAAAAAAAAAAAAAAAGCACTCCTTGTTCGAATCAATACGGCCTTAGGCCGACGTAATTCCCCGGCGGGTCATAGCTACAAACACAGAATGTACCTCTCCCGCCGTCACAAACAACCATAGCGCAACCCACCCTCCGAGTATTCCTCCAAACGATTTGCGTGTAGTGGCCACACATGCCGTTGCACGAGTTTGTGTAGTAGTTGTATTGCGGCTTCTCTGCCACCCATGCAGCCACGCACTGCGCAGGGGTCCACCCGACCCCACTACCCCAGAACAAGTTCTCTCCATACGGACCATTCGAATGCTTCAGCTGGCAGTCACCGCGTCTTTGGTTGGCGTACCGTTGTGCGTATGATGCTACACTTTGGTCCCACTTGAGCGACTTCAGCCCCAGCTCGGCACGGGCAATGTTGTGTGGAATCAAGAAATCATGCGGCCAGTATTGCGCCGTGACAGTAACACTTTGAAGGGAGAGAATAAGAGAGATGGCTAAAATGGGGATGAAAGGGGTGGTGGTATGGGATGTTGCCATGGTGATTGATTAGAGGCTCCAGTATGAAAAGGAAATGGTTTGGATTTGGGTTTCTTAGGTGTTTTATGGGGGCCTATCTGAGTTGTGACTTGTGACTGTGAGCGTATATATATATATATATATATATATGGATTGATTGGATTATTATTGGGAAATTTTTTATCAATAGAAATTATTAAATTCGTACGTACAAAAACAGAAAAAGCATTTGGATTGTAACAAATCTAGAAAAATATGATTTAATGAGTCCGATCCAAATATATGGATTGGTCTCAATGATCCAGATCCATAAATATATATATAGAGGTTGGCTAAGATCAAAGTGGTAGTTCCTGAGCTTTGGTGCCACCAATTTGTTTTACAATTTTTAAAGTTCAAAACATCAATCCGAACCGTTCAAGTTGTTCTCCATATTAAATTGTGCTTGGAGACCAAATTTTACATTTTTATAAATTTGTTTACTATTTATTAAGCCACTTTGAAAACAGCTGATCTAACGGTGGCTTCTGATTTTACTGTTTTGTTAAGCCACCGTTGGATCAACGATTTTCAAAGTGGCTTAATAAATAGTAAAAAAAATTCATAAAAATGTAAAATTTGGTCTCCAAGCACAATTTAATATGGAGAACAATTTGAACGGTTTGGATCGACTTTTTGAACTTTGAAAATTGAAAAACGAATTGGTAGCACCAAAGCTCAGGAACTACCACTTTGATCATAGCCAACCTCTATATATATATATATATATATATATATATATGAGGAGGGATCAAGTTACAACATTTTTTGAGTTACAACAAGTTACAACAAGCATTATTTACATTTTTAAAGTCCAAATTGTCGATCCAAACCGTTAGATGTGATCTCTACAATAAAATGTGCTTGGAGACCAAATTTTACATTTTTTAGAATTTTTTTACTATTTATTAAGGTGGGTACAAAATTCAATGGTATTAATTTGACTAGTTTTTGTACCCACCTTAATAAATAGTAAAAAAATTCTAAAAAATGTAAAATTTGGTCTCCAAGCATATTTTATGGTAGAGATCACATTTAACGGTTTGGATCGATGATTTAGACTTTAAAAATATAAATAATGCTTGTTGTAACTTGTTGTAACTCAAAAAATGTTGTAACTTGATCCCTCCTCTATATATATATATATATATATATAACTAGGGTGCTCTAAAGTTCACCAAAGTTTTGGTGAGCTTAACTCTAAAACTTATCAAATCGATTTCAAATGATGAATCTGAACCGTTAAAACCCACTTACCTTACGTGTGAAATTTTTAAACATTTGAATTAATTTAGTATAAAGTCAAGCAGTCAAAAAATATTCAAAAATGAATGCACTAAAATTAATTTATTAACCTTCTAATTTTGGCTGTTTGATTTTATACTAAATTAATTCGAATGTTTAAAAATTTGACGTGTAGATGCATCACACGTAAGGTAAGCGGGTTTCAACGGTTCGGATTCGTCATTTGAAATTAATTTTATCAGTTTTAGAGTTAAGCTCACCAAAACTTTGGTGACGGTTAAAAATGAGAAATTTGTATGTCACATTTAATTTGATACTAAGTGAATCTGACTTAATGAGTCAGATTCAAATTGTTTTTCTTTTGTAAAATTCGGTAGAGACCAATCCTCCTAATTTAAAAAAAAAAAAAATCTTAGATCATCATTGAAACCTATCCGCTTTTTATATGATTTTATGTGGCCTCTACATTCCAATTTTTTCATTCAACATCTATCTTTTTATTAAAATAAAATATACTCATGAATTTGGACAATCCATATATTTGGATCAGACTCATTGAATCAGATCTTTTTAAATTTGTTACGATTCAAGTACTATTTTTGTTTCCGTACGTATGAATTTTATAATTTCTATAGATAAAAAATTTCCTTATTATTGAGTTGTTAGCGGCAACACACCGTCCAGCATGCATGTTATGCGATCATTGAGGCATTATATTCGGTTAGGTCCACCTAAAGAGGTTTAAGTTTTAAATGTCATCCGTTGCAGATGAAGAGCAGTATTATTTTACTTTATTTTCTTATATATCCTGATCAATAAGAAATTAAAGACATTCTTTTCTATCTTATTGGGGCTAATCAGAATAGTTATTTTTTTTTTGGTTTGGGTGAATTAAAAAAATTTGATTAGTGACACTAATTTATGCCTTGTGAATGAATTAGTCTTCAATGAATTTTGATTTATGTTCAGTGTTAATATAGTTGTATTTTTGCTTTTCATGATAAAGATAAGAATAATTTACTTAGCTTTAATTATTAATAATAAAATTTTATTCGAATTTTAAACCTACAATCAACATCGAGGTCATTATTTTAATTTTAATTTTGAGTAAAGTTGAGGTCAAGATAACCCAACTAAATTAATATCTATAAGAAATATCACATATGAATTTTAAAATTTCGAATCTGTAACTAAATCTAATATTGATTCTTCGTAGAGGACATTATTGTACTACAATTGGATCTTTTTAATCATCTCATGCGCATCCAACCTTTTACGAAAACTATAATTTGCTTTCTCAAATAATTACACACTAAAATATGCTGAATCATGAGCTTCTTGTTTGAGATAAATAGTAACATAATAAATTGTTACTATTTATCTCAAATTATTAGAACAATCATTGAGTAGAATTAGGGTGTTCTTAAGTCTGCCAAGGTATTTGGTGTTTAGTGAGTTTAATTCCAAAATTTATTAGATTAGCTTCAAATAATAAATTCAAATTGTTGAAACCGATTTACTTCATGAGTGATGAATATACATGTAAAGTTTTTAGAATTTTGAGTTAATTTTGTATAAAGTCAAGTGGTCAAAAGGTGTTAAAAATGAATCCACTAAAAATGAATCTTTGCATGTAAATTTACCACTTGTAAAGTAGATGGATTTCAGTAGCTTAAATTTATCGTTTGAAATCGATATAATATATTTTGGAATTAAGCTCATTAAACACTTTAGTGAGCTTAAGAACACCCTAGTTCTACTCACAATCATTAATTAGTTCATATAATATTAGAACATCAGATCCAAGTTTACAAGACTAATATAATTATAGGTAAATTTTGACCATTAATCTTGCATATCAGGAGAAGTACTCAAAATATAAATATTTAAATTAACTGGAACAAATAATAGCAAAACTTAACCTAATCTAATCTAAATTCTGAGTAAAGCTAGGGTGTGATGTGCTCATCAAGAGAGTTTGGTGAGCATAACTCCAAAAGTCCATCGGATCGACTTCAAATGCCGAATCAAAACCGTTGAAATCCATGTGCTTCATTAGTCATGCATGTGCATGCAAAGTTTTGAAAGTTTCGAATTCATTTGCTACACGGTCAAGCGGTCAAATAAATGAATATTTTATTAAGTTAATTTATAAGTTGTTTTATATAGTTAATTTTTATTATTTCTTTGACCGCTTGACTGTGTAGCAAATAAACTCAAAACTTTCAAAATTCTGCATGCACATGCATCACTCATGAAGCACACATATTTCAACGGTTTTGATTTGACATTTGAAGTTGATCCGATGAACTTTTGAAGTTGTACTCACCAAACTCTCTTGATGAGCACATCACACCCTAGCTTTACTCCTAAATTCTGGTACCGTGGTCCTTTGCAATGCATACATGGGTCAGTGCTATGGATATTTTCATTTTTTTTAATTTAAACACACAAGCACAATTATTCAACATGATTTTCATATGAATGGAAACCAAAGTTTACATATTTTACAATTTTCTTATTATTCTATTAAATTGGTAAAAAGATAGTAAGAAAAAGTTAGAAAAATATAAATTTTATTCTATTTTTAATTTTTACTTTTGAGTAAAGTTGAAGTCAAAATTCAGATGTCATTGAATCTAAAGATTCTCACACATCTAAAAACAGTGATATTTTATCTATCTAAAAAAATAATAAAAAAAAAGTTAAAAAAACATATAAAATTTTACATGTAAGTATATTTTCATACGAATATCATATTCAGCAGTGAGATATTCTTTAAACTTTGAAAACTGAGATATGATATCCACCTAGATATAAATCTAATGTTATTCTAAAGTAATCACATGACTATACTATTCCTATCACAACCGTTCAAAGTTTTTCATGTATGAATCTCAAGGTAAAAAGTTTTTTGTACCTGAATCTCGATAATGTCAATGACTAAGATCGGAATAACATGTCCTGTGATTCCTTTAAAATTACAGCAGATTTATTTCCTACTCACCTGCGCATTGCAAATAACGGGTGCGTATCCTCTGAGATACATCAACTTTTGCGTGACCGACGTGTCCAGTGCTTATTCGGGGTGATGTAGGGGGGCAGAATTATGCGTGCTTTGAGATTCGTTCAGAACGTATTTAAACGGTTGGGATTTACCATAAAGTCACGCAAAGTTTGAGATATCTCAGAGGATACGAATTCGCAAATAACCGTAGCCACACATATTCATAAAAAAAATAAGGACATCCAAGTAAAATTAAGCCTAAAATTTTCCCTTTTTACTTATAAAAAAAGGACAGTGTGCCATCGTGGGCCAATAATGCTATAATACTAGATTACTAGTACTAGGAAATAGTTGTTTGGCCAGTTTGGGACCTACTTATTAAATTGTGCCGCAATGGATGGACCTAACGCAGAAACAGACCAATTGTGGTTAAAGAAATACAGAGCAGTTTGAAAAAAAAAAAAGAAAAAAAAAAGGCCTCTTATTTGTTCAATGATAGAGGAGGAATAAAAGTCAATACATGATATTTATATCGGTTTGGAAATATATTATTGATTATTTTTACTCACCACCATTGGGCTTTCAGACTTCTAACAGCCTCATGGTAGTTACTATAGTGATAACTTAATAATTTACAAAAGATTCGACGGAACTAATAATCGGTGATTCAGAAATAATTTGGAGGTAATTCATGAATAATTTAAAATTATACATTGAGTTCAGACCAGAGATTTTAATTCCACAAGGGAGACAAATATATATATAGAGTAAGGCTACCATACATTGCAATGCATAAGCATTTTTGTACATTAGACTATAAATCACTGGATTCATAGTTCAAATAATTAATCCAAACCATCCATCTTTTTCTCCATATTAATATGTGTTTGGAAACCAAATTTTACATTTTTTGAAAATTTTTTGCTATTTTTTTAGATTTATTGAAAATCATTGTTTTTCAGACAAATCTCGACCATAAAAACAGTGATTTTCAATAAATCTAAAATAATAGTAAACAATTTAAAAAATATATAAAATTTGGTTTCCAAACACATATTAATATGGAGAACAAGATGAATAATTTGGATTAATTATTTGGACTTTGAATCCGGTAATTTATAGTCCAATGTACAAAAATACCTATGCATTACAATGTATTAGTTATTTTCTTGTGGTAGAAACAGTACATCGTAATGTTCTTTATAGCTGTTGGATTATTTTCCTAGCTTTGTTATTTTGATCAGATGGTGTACGGGCAAAAATTGTTCTTACAAGTTACAACTTCGTGCTCACATAATTTGTTACCTTTTAAAACCTCAACAGGTACAGATTGGTACAGACTTGTACCAGTTCTTTGGGTTTGGGTTTTGCATGAAACCCATTATACCTTAAGGGCGTGTTCGGCGTTTAAATGGGATTGGGAATGGGTACGGTAATCGAACTGATTTTTACTGTGCTTGTGAAAAAAAAAAAAAAAATTCAATCTGAGTGAATTTTTTTTTTCTCACGCGCACAGTAGCGCACCGAACAGACCCTACAATTTTCAGCAAAACCTCATAGATATTTCCAAAAAATCTCCAACATTTACAATCAGCAGTTTTGAAACTATAATTTTCAAATCGTGCTGAAGAAAACCACAACAAAATTTAGCCACACAAAGATGAAATGACAGTTGTCGGTCTAAAATCATAAATTCAACACATGTTCGTTTCTGGTCAAGTAATATTGGAGCATCAACTTTGAGCAACCCAAATGACTCGGCCGAAGCCAATGGGCCTCCTAATGTAAACCCCAAAAAACCCGGCCCATTTGTGACAAGGTCTATTTGGATCCACTGTTCACAATCAACCAAACTCGAATCCGCTTAACCTTTCTCCTTTCTCCTCTCTCCTCTTTCCGACTCCGACCACCGACTCTAACCCTAGAAGACTTAGATCCTTCTCTCCCCTTCCCTCCACATCCCCTTGCAATTCCTCGCCATGTCGAGGGAACAACCGAGCAGTAGTGGTGCAGGTAGTGGTATCTACAACCCGCCTGGGACTGTATCAGGCTCATTTACCTACTTTCCGGTACCTTTCCATCTCCAACAGAGCAATCCCCCCTCGGTAGGTACGCCTCCACGGCCTTATGCGGTACCTAATCCAGTAACGAATCCTACGTATAGCGTAGCTCCAGCTTCTGCTTCCTTCACGCCGTTACCCCAATACCACCAGGTTTTTCTTCCTTTCTTTACCTTTGCTGATTGCTGTCAAAAACCAATTTTACTGTTGTCTACAGTTCCCAGTGATCCTCGAGAAAGCTGTACCAATACAATTTTGTTGATAGTATTAACAATTTTGGGTCATTTTATAGTTTCTGTCGTCCAAACTTCAAATCCTTAAAAAAATATTATAATGTATTCCCATGAGAAACCAGAAATACACAGATAGCTCGCAAAGGTTAGAACTTAGAACTGTTATATTTTCCTTCCTCAAAAGTGCTAGGCATATTTTTATGCAGAAGTCTATAGAAGAGTGGCCTTACTCATATTGAACCTTCTTTAGAAGGCTATGTATGTATGATATTTTGTATATTAAAGGAAATACATGATAATTTAATTCCCTTATTAAAGGAAATTCATGGTGTTGTTGTAGGCACATCAACTTTTTCAGAGAGATGCACAGACGATCACACCAGAAGCATTAGAGAGTGTGAAGGCAGCATTGGCAAACAGTGAAGTGGAGCACAAGGCTGAGGCCAAAAAGAAGGCGGTCCCACGTAAGGCTGCAGGCCATACCTGGGAAGACCCCACTCTTGCTGAATGGCCAGAGAGTAAGTACAATACACATTTTCTGTACAACTTGTGTACCAGCTATTGCCACCCATGCCCACTGTTTCAGAAATCGTGGTGTTTGTCTCTTACCTTACAATTTCTAACATTCAGATGATCTGAGCCTTGACCAATATCTTGCCCCTAAGAATTTTGAGTTGTCAAATGCCCTGAACATGAGATGATCTGAAGCGACTATCCTAGATTTTGAACCAACTAAGACATAACACAGCCTGGACAGGTTTACCAGAACTGACCTGATTTAACCTGACCTTAACCCTCATTGGCCTCTTCTCTATATTGGATTTTAGTCATATTGACTATTGTGGTATGCTGCAGTTAAATTTGATTTCTTCTAGCCTTTATTTTTTGTCTGATTTTTTTTTTTTTGCTTGTTAATTCTTGTTATATGCAGATGATTTCAGGTTATTTTGTGGAGATCTCGGAAATGAAGTCAATGATGATGTTCTTACAAAGGCCTTCTCGCGATTTCCCCACTTCAACATGGCCAGGGTGGGTCCTGCACTCCTGCTTATATTCTGCTTCTCTATGCCTTATTTTTTCTTTTCCCTTTCCGTTTTGATTTCTGAATTTTCATATGATATTTAAGATGCTGATAATTTGTTGTAGGTGATAAGAGATAAGAGGACAGGAAAAACCAAAGGGTATGGATTTGTTAGTTTCTCCAACCCGTCAGACCTTGCTGCTGCAATAAAAGAAATGAACGGTCAGTATACATATGCATTTTTTTCTTTTGCATTTATTTGTGTAGCATCTTCTTCCGTTTGTATCATTGGTTTGGTGAGTTTAATCTTTGTTTATAATTTAGGAACAAGGCAGGGTTCTGGAACTCTCATATGAAGTTCTTAAATTCATGTGTTAGCTGAATTTTGACTTCAGAGATAAAATATACTTCTAACATGCCTTTGCATATTTCTCAATAGGAAAATATGTCGGTAACAGACCTATCAAGTTGCGCAAGAGCAATTGGAAGGAGAGGACTGATGTGGAGGCTATGGAAAGACACAAGGTAATCTTGTTTATGTTTATTCTCATTAAAAGTGAACCTTTTCTGGTCTTTAAGGGTTGTAGATGCTTATATTCTTTTTTCTTAATATCTTTTCTAGAATCATCCCCAGAAGAAACAAAAGATGCAAAAGAAAAGTATCCTGCACAAGTGAAGCTGGGAAAGCTAATATGAGACTTTTGACAGCGAATTTTGCAAAAAAATGCTTCATTTTTTTTGCCTGTTGAGAGAATTTCCAAATGGTGATTAGGTATATTGAGGAGTAACTACACAGAAAATTCCAAATTCTGATAAAAAAAAAAAAAGTGATATGAAGACCCGTTTCACAAGGCGACCAAACTTTTAGGTGTTTGAGTAACCGTTTTAGCTCTCGTGGTAAATCAGGATCAATTACGCCGTTCCCGTAAACAAGTAGTTCTCCTCTTATTGTAGTATTGTCTTATCCTTATTACATTGAGTTTCTATTTCTAAACATCCTTTCGTTTATTTATTATGTCCTGGTTGCTGTAATGTAAATGAATGTGCCTGGAAGGGATAAATTATCAGGGTTTGATAGATTTGCTGTTGTTTACTGATTATCATCCAATATTTAAAAATAGCATTCATCACTGTGGTTTGTTCATGTGAACTATAATTCCAAGTAGGACAATTAGACTGATCAAATTTGCAACCCAAATTATGATGGAATTAGCCATTGAAGCTTAACACGCAATAAACGTTCACACCCAATCTAGTATGGATTGCAAATTAATTTAATGGTAAACAAAAACATGGTGTATTTGACAAAATGCAATAGGGGCTTCACCCTAACTTAAATTTATTGGAAAATATACAAGACATTGAACAACAGAACGCGTGAAACTAAATAAACTGTTAAAAATATAGTAACAAGCAGAATTCTTGGACCATTGTAAAAGCTAAGAATTAGTTCAGTCAATATCGGCCCACAGTAAGGGCTTGTTTGGTCGTTTAATGTGCGCGTCGGTAAAAAAATTCATTCCAACTTTACAAAAATTAATTCACGTCCACAGTATTTCAGCCAATTAAAAATTTCTATTTTCATTTCGATTCCCGTTCCCTTTAGACGGCCGAACAAGTCCTAAAGAAACTTAGCCTCCGGTCCATTTAACTGTCGTTGTCCTTGTCAACTTGGGGCATGCAGATTCATTTATAGACTTGCAGTGTTGTAAATAACAGTCAGTGCTTGTTGGATGGACAAAGTACCGCTAAGTGATTAATCACAAATAATCAGTTGCTTGATCGAAAAAATTCATGACAATTTGATCACCGCCAATAATTAATCAGCTGAAATCAATCTAAATGGCTGCTTTTTTCAACACTGGTGTCAACAACAACAAGGATGCAAAATAATTTATATACGATGAGATAATAACTAAATTTTAATTTAGACCGTAGTACGAATTTTACAACTGACCATTGTTATTAAACTTATGCCATAGATTTCAATCAAATTCGTTCTCTGTCATGCTCGATATCGGACCCAGCTCTCCATGCCAAGTTTTCCCTTGTTCAAGTCTGTTTCGTTTGTCTTTTAGTTTTTTATAGTTAAGATGAAATTATTTATCATAATTTATAATTTATGATAAAATCGAATCTTATTATTATTATTTTCAAAACACAAGGGCTGTTTTTGTTCTGCAACAGTGATATCTCCTCTATATTATGCATGTTAATTTATATTGACCGTACTTAAACTGTAACGGTTTTGATTGATTGATTTAAATTCAAATTGAATCTGAACTCTTCAAACAAATAATCTATCTTTCTTTGATTAAATACACATTTTCTATATGTGTAGAAGTCTAAATTTAGTGAAAATTATACCCGCCACTCGTGTTGCTACACATATTGTCACATGTAATATTGAAAAGACTGGACTTGCTCCTCCCTGATGCCTCCTTTGGGTCTCTCCATAGCACGAGAGCCCTCTCTTTCTTTTGTTGCACTTTTCTGAAACCCTAGCCGCACCTTCTACTTGTTCCAGATCGGACCTGCTCCTCTGCCTCTAACTTCTTTTTGATCAGACCTGCTCCTCCACCTCTGACTGACTCCTCTTCCAAATCGAACATTTATTAAAGAAAAAATAATTTAGAGCACAAGTACAGGCAGTGTCGCATGCTGTGTTTCGACCTCCCTCCTCCTTCTCCGTGGCTGTCCATGCATCTGCCTCCTCTTCTTATTAGAGTTCGCTACTTTTTAAATGCTAAAGCTTAAAAATGATTAATCCTCATGATTGAAATAGGCTAACTTAGCACATCTATATCACTAAGAACTCCACCGCCCATAACCAGAACCAAGGCTCACACTTTACACTTGATCGGATGGCAACATAAGAGTGTGGTTGCAACACTAATACAACACTCTAATTAAAGGCCTTTGCAGCACACTAGTATGGTATCTCCATGTGACAAGAGAAAATGGTAGCTGTAACCCTAATATAACACTTTAATTAAAGGTTTTTACAGCACACCAGTAGCGTCTACAGTGACAACAAAAGAGGGTAGTTGTAACCCTAATACAACACACCAATTGAACGTCTTTGTAGCATACTAGTAATGTCTCCAGATGGACATAGAAGAGGTTAGTTGTAACTCTAATGAAACGCTCCAATTGAAGGCTTTTGCAGCACAATAGTATAGTGTCTCTAGATGGCAAAAGAAGTGAGTGGTCACAACAGTAATACAATACTCCAATTGAAGGCCTTTATAGCACCATAGTAGTGTCTCCAAATGACAAATGAAGAGTGTAGTTGCTAATCTAATACAACACTCCAATTGAAGGCCTTAACAACACACTAGTAGTGGTTCTAGATGGCAAAAGAACAGGGTCGTTACAACCCTAATACAACACACCCATTGAAAGTTTTTGCATCACACTAGTAATGTCTCTAGATGGAAACATAATAGGGTTATTGCAACCCTAATATAACACTCCATTTGAAGGTCTTTGTAGCACTCTAGTGGTGTCTCCAGATGGCAACAAAAGAGGGTGGTCGCTGAAGAATGTGTGTTTTGAAAATTATATTTTAATAATAATTTATGTGTTGTTCATGAATTTATTACGATGTTATTATTCTTGTTCCTTGAGATTTATATGTTATATCTTTGGAAGTATTCAGGAAGATGCTCTTGGTCTTGAATTATAGAAGTCATAAGATGAGAAACATTTAATCACTAAATAAGTTCACGATTGTGATAATTAAGGAGGAATATTAATTATCGAAGAAGATTGTTATGTAGATTAAAGTACATTGAAATTTTATAAATGTTAATAAATGATTATCATTTAATTACATGAATATATGAAAATGTGTATTTTATATATTGAACATAACCTAAATGAATGAAACATTATATGAATTGTGTTTTGTGTCATTAATGTTTTTATTGTGTCTTTAGACTTAGATATGAGATATGTAGGTTTTTTATATGAGAAGTATGTAATGTGATTACTATTTAAATACTGTCTTAAGATAGGAATGAAATAGTAATTCGTTGTGTACAACTTGTGCGGGAGAAATTTATATGTTAATATTATCATTGTCCCTCAATTTGAGGTATGATATTACTATGTCATTTGGTAAAGTAAAATTATATCGCATGCAATATAATTGATGTAGTTATAATTATAATTCACTTGAGAGGCCAAGAAAATAAATATAATGCAAAAATGACACATTCCTGTTTTGCATATTATTCATAATATCATGTGATAAGGATAGACACAAAATTAGTGGATTAAGTAAATGATTACTATGTTGTTCGGATAACTATGATGTAATGATAGAATCACTTATAGTCAATAATATAAAGTTTATATTATTGCCAATATGACATAGATCCTCTATACGGTCACACTAACTGAAGAGAAACAACAAGTATTTTATATTTCATAGTGATGTATAAGATAAAATACATGAGATGAAATGCTAAAATAAAATTTATGAAGTTATGCAAATATTATTTAGTATAATGTTTGAATGCATTATAAGAATAATACAAATATTGTATAATAGAATAACATGAATAATATTATTTGTTCATAAATTAATTTAATAAACCAATCATAATATAGGATTAAAGATAGCATAAAATGGCAAAATGATGCGTCCAAAGGGTATGGTGCAAAGTTTCAGTACAATGATGTACTTTTTAAACCTTTAACACACGTTGAATTGAATTGCAAGTGCACAATTCTATCAAAGTAGTATTTTAGGTATCGATCCACAGGGAGTACGATAAAAACTTAGTTCAAACTTTAGTAATAAATTTCAGAAAATAAAATAAAGTGCAATAAAAGTAAATTGGGGGGTTTGTTCTAACAATTCCTAAGGTTGGGTTCAATACCCAAAAGAAAGGAGTTTGAAACAATAATTGTAAATAAAAGTAAAAGAAGGGAATTGGTTTGCTATCAAGATTTAGAGATCTAGGGGTCTTTGGTCTACAATTCCTTGCTAACTCTATTAATTCAGTATTTGTTTGAATTCATGTATGATTTGATGAGGTTTCTAACCTAATGTGTTATTAAGGGTTACTTTCGTAAATTAATAACGTGCCTAGGTAACTCGAACTTCTCAATGAAGTTCCCCACCCTAGCTACCTAGACCTATAAGCTCTTGTTAGTCTCTCCTCTCCTCAAATATTGGTACTTGGCAATTAAGTCCATCATACCAATACCCGATTTGAATTGAGATGTCCTAATTAGGATTTGACTTCACGATTAGGTTCTTCACCAAATTCCTAACCTTAATTTCTATAGTTCCGGCTTAGATTAAATTGGTTAAAATCTTAACCTAAACCTAAGGTATTTGCATTCATAGTTTGGTACTATCCTATTGATCACAGTCAATTTTGGTTCTTTCGAATCCAAAACGGGATACTACAATTCAAGTACTAACTATATAATTAATACAAATGATTAAATCACAGAAATTAACAATCAAATCCCATAAAACAATCATAATAAAAACAAATAACCGAAAAAATAGAATTAAACAAGTTC